>NMRB01000243.1:227961-242316 GCA_002633025.1 Notospermus geniculatus | reverse complement strand
ACCGATATTTCAACGATGTTGTAGGTCTGCAGTGAGTACATGTATATATGAACACCCATATCAACTTTCAAGGCGACAGCCTGTGGTCTCAGGGTTCTTTGGTCATCACCGAACAGAATAATTTGAAAGAAAAATAAATGAAAGAAAAATGATTAAAGAAAACTACATGTAAAAGTAAATAGAAGTAATGAATTTCCTCTTAAAAATGCACTTGTGGATTACAGATTTTGTCGGTTCACATCTTGCTCACGTCAAAATCATGTAGGCCTAACCCTATGAAAGGCCGGCAGTGAAGGGGAGACAAAAAAGAACAAACATTTTGCAAACCGTTCAGAAATTTTCATCAAGAACGAACCTGTCGTGGTATTTGCTTGAGTAATTTCTGAGTGAATGGGCCAGAGTTCGACATGGCTCTTCCACTATCTTAATGAATAACCGCATGTAATTGGTGCGGGTAAATATAATTAGTATGATGGACGGTCGTGGTCGGCATCAAGTCATCCTGTCCTCGTCCATCCTCCGGGAAGCCATTTATTTGGACGCATAATATTACGACTTTATTAACGAGCTGATCGCAACGTGACGGGAATTTGTATAGCATTTTGAAGATCGAACCTGCACCTCGGCTGATAAGCAACGAACGTGATTTTTAATGGACCCAGAAGATTTTTTACTGATATTTGTTCCTATTTCTAAATACAGCACGGCTACAAGTAGGCATAACAGCCAGTTTTCTCTTCTGTGGGCATCAACACATCATTATATACATGTACATGTACATTGTATCATTTTGATACTTTGAGATATATCATTAAAACGAAAAAAAGATTTTCAAAGAAAATTCTCCATAGAAAAGAAACTCCATATAACGTGAATGGTGCAATGTGTGTGTTGTTTCAAACGTCTGCGACACGGCCGTTCGAAACCCCTTGTGCCATTGGACGAGGTGCGATTTGAAAAGACGTTCACATGAAAACATTTTCGACGAGGATAAAAAATGTAATTCGTATGATATTCCCTAATAACATTCTAACATCTCAGATAAAAAGGAAACAGGCAATATAATGCTTAAATACAAGGTATATCGTTTTCACAGAAGTAGGCTACTGGACTATAAATTGTAGGCCTATAATTGTAACAATTAGCATTTTCACCCACGACTTGGAAAACGAACATGCGTTCACGTCGACATGTTCATGGCTATGACATCCTGAATCAACATCTTACACATCCTGGTACCTGCTGAAATTTTATCAGAGCATTTCTGGTTAATTGTAGAAGCACGGCATTTTCATAAACCGGTAGCTGACACGATAACCGCGACCTTAAGTTCCGTTCTCACTCAACCAATCAAAACAGGTTTCCGCCAGTTCCCCCCAAAAGCCGAACACAGCAGATGACCCCTGTCCTAAATCAAATGATTTCGGGTTTATTTTGTTATCATGTTATTTCTTGGATATGTACACGTATGGCGTGGCCATGGCGACACCGTATGGCCATGGCGACACCGATTGCCCAAACTGTGAATTTCATTAATATTTTAATGTTGAACATTTTTTTTGAAAACTGTCCATATTGGACCTGTAACACACGATTCAAAATTCATTGAGAACCGTTTTTAAGTGGGTTGGTCGGCCCATCCTCGGCGCAAGTGGTAAAACCTGCCCGCTGAAGTCGCCACTTATAGTGAGTGACTCCTTCGCGGTGAAACCTAAACCCTCGAGACCATTATACACTTTAGATGCCAAGTCCACCTCCTCGAGAAGGAGTTGTCTCCTGAGGAAATCAGTTTGGTCATGTTTTTGCAATCAATAGGTAAGAATATCACTATCCTTCATTACTCTCGTGACTCTGACCGGCAGAACACGTTCCGTCACTCAAGTTCTTCAGCCACTGTTGTATCCGCTGTTGTTTCTCATGTCTGCTCTCCCGCAGGCAATGCTGGTGAACACGCCGGTATGCCTCCTCGTACATCTGTTCAAACGTCTTCCTGTCACTGACGTCAACGTTGCCCTCCGTGTTGTTGGTCGGGATATCATCCAAAGATGGCGTAGAACCGTGGTTCACGTACATTGACGGCAACACGGACGGTGGACTTAACAGATTCGTGGTCGATCCTTGCGCGAAGAAGTTCGTAGCGTATTTATCATATGAAGAGAGATTTGAACACGATTTTACCTCTCGCTTCGGGGGCATCGAAAGATCGTCCTCGTTTTTTACTGGCATTTGTCCAATCGGGCCGGAGTAGACCCTCCGCAAGTGAACCGAACTCAAAGAAGACATTTCAGGCAAGCTTAACCTGTCGAAATGTCCAAGTCTGCTCCTAGATCCGCACGTCGATATATGACTAGCACTTTTCACTGTATTTTCACTGGAGCTTGAACTCGAATGTCTATTTCTTTGTTTTCGTTTGACACTACGTGATGGGTCGAACGTGTTCAGCCAACAGAACCCATTGTCGTTTTTTCCAGCGTTCGCGATGGCGTCCGCAGATTCGGAAAACTTATCCAAGCCCCTTCTCGACGATCTGGGCGAGCAATAGACCCCCACAATCTTTTCCTCCCTGTTGTTAGGGGAGTTAGGAGAATTCGGATTTTCGGTAAGCGGGCTTTTTGTCGAGCTAGTTGTAATGATATGCGGGATTTTTGAGCCCGACAGATCCGGTAGACTTACATGATATGGTCGCCTGAATGGAAATCCGTTGTCGTTGTCGGGAGTGTGTAGACATATCTCCGCCTTATCCGTTGTGTTCAGGTATATTGTTGGGATAGACGGTATCCTGTCAGGGCGGTTGCCGTTGCCCTCTAACGCTGTTTCGATATCCATCATTGTGAATTCTCTTTTACTGTAATATGAGCGGCAAGCAACACGAATCGCCTCGAAATCAAAGAAAAATCACAAGGAAACGTGACGTTTGATCCGAGAGATTTGACAATATTCCAAAAGCTTGTATGTCACGATCACAGCGAACTTCCTGCTTTATAATCCAGTCTATGATTTCAAGAAGGAAGAAGACGATATTGAGGACAAAGGACAAAGTAAGAATATCTGAGAAAAACCTTTAAACATCCTCAAACCGATCAATAGAGTGATGTGTTCTTGTCGTGAAGATCATGCCCGACCCAAATGAAAACAATACATGCCGTAACATGGATGTCGTGTGCTGGAGAACACCATGCAGAGTTTATTGATTTCCTAGTCCATCCCCACGCAGTGTGTAGACAGCCAATGAAATCTTAAGTGTCATTACTCGGGATCGCTCAACAGATGAAAATTCACTGTTTATTCGATGAGAATTCCGATACACAGCTTTTCAATGATCTCTTGCTTGTTACGTTAATGAATTGAAATACTCGATTTAATTGTCGATATCCATGTTATTCACTCCGGCGCAGTTTTCGTACCAGCCAATCAAAATGCTCAGCGTCTTTAATCCGTATCAGGTTCTATTAGCAGAAAAAACTGCCTGTATTCATCTCAGCTTGCATGAAATTTTCTTCTACGTCTTCATCTTGGGTAAACTGATGGTGATATTTTAACCCCTCTGCTGGATTAATCGCGATGAACAATATTCCGTTGTGTCATTTGATATCTGTTCCACATCGCGCAATTCTGAAAGTTGAGATATACTGAAAAATACCATTGCAAAAATTACTTTGCCTCATTTACAACCCGACGACTGGCCTGGCTTCATTATTATCGACACCAAACCAGTAGTTGTGAAGGATTAATGAGTAATCGGATCTAACGTTATTCCTTTATGGCAAATGTCAAATGAAAATATCAGGAAAATACCAAGTTCTTTCTTTAGACTAACCCGACGCTTTGTGAAAATGGCCTCGCCTCATGATACGATTACCTGCAGTCTCACAGAATAGTCAGTCATTTAATCCCTCTGAGCTTGGTAATGTTATCCAGCTATGAGACGGAGATTAGCTGCCGATGTTGCAGGGACACGTTCGCTGAATTGTGAACCACAGGAAAGCAGTGAATCAAGAACCACAGGCGTGTAAATGGCCGATGACGATCATTCATTTGCTGAGAAAGGTTGGGGTAAAATTGAAAATTATGTGGTCCTGAAAGCACTAATCCTCCTGATATGGGAATACAGCGATATTCACTGATCTCGAATACATAAAGAAGTAATTTACGATCTGTCTTCTACGTTAGTTAAGCCGTAAATGAATTGATCTGATCCTTGAAGTATCCGAAGTAGAGCAATTTATCCTGTGAAATGGCTCCGAGCGCAACAATCATAAGAGCTCGGTGGTCGCACAGTTCAGCGATAACTGATTAGGTCAGAATGCTTCTGTCGAAAGGGCTGCTTGACATGTACATGTACTTGTACGTCAGGGGAACGTTTGTCTCCTGCCGAATCTCGATTATATCCGTGGATGGAAATCTTAATCACACTGAGCTTTTGTTCCTTATCGTGGCCTGGTATCCACGCATTCTACACAGCTCCCGTCTCTGAACACCGAGCATGCTTTGAACGGTAACTGAATATATTCGAATCGATATCACCAATAGGATCACAAAGACGGCGAGGTTGACTGGGTGTGTGATGCAAAACACCCTCCGGCAGTGCTCGCAGGGATGGAGCAGGCGGGAGAGTTAATTTTATACCGGTGCAGTATTATCGTATTATAGAATTACAGATCATGTCGACATTCTTCGACCACGCTGGACGCCGTCAGCCGAGTGTCGCCCATGTCCACGGGAACACTACTATGTCCCGCCGAGCATTGCTTCGTCGTCAGCTTCATCGAATGCTTGGTGAACGGCGAACCATCTGCATACAAGCACTCTGGCGTATTCAGAGTGCTTGCTCACGAGGCAACTTCCTTTCTGTTGGTAGCAATTTGTGTGAAGCAAGAAAAATTGCCCCGTGTGCGGATGTTTTCAGGAGCTCGTTTTTTCGTGCAAGCAACTTATTGCTCCGATAAACATGTTTAATTTTTCTTGCTCGCTTTTTTATTGCTCGGAAAGCAAGACACCGTTGCACTTCACCGCATTCTTGCTTGTTGCTTTCCACTAAATTGCTAGCAGGAGCAAGGTTGCCTCGTGTGCTGCGGGCTTTACTCATTGTACGTGAATTTTGTGGGTGGCGTGGGAGCGAGTAGGCCTACGTCTGATATAACCACCGGATTAACGATTAGACCTAGTGCTATACATGTACCATGTATGAAAATGGAAATTCTTTGTTTGTGAAACAGATAAAGTCCCTGAAATTGCCACTGGGAGTACATGTAAAGAGTCTTTCCTAGAGTTTCAGATTGTAAAGTTCCACTTGAAAAAGACCCTGGTTGGGGTCGAAAATTTGTGAATTCTGGAGATTGACTTCTTGCTTATTATCATTTTGGGAGTACACGTAAAAGGGTTACGATATTAGCTATAGGTCTTCAATGGGTTGTTAATTACAAAGCTATTAGCTGATGAGAATGCAAATAATGAGGAACAACCAGCCCAGAGCGATGTATGCAGTATATAACGTTCAATATAAATTCCTCGACAGGCGTCGCCTGTATATGTAATGAAAGCTGGCTTCGGAAACCGTTATTATGTTTAGTGGACTGGAAATAACCGATTTTTCTTTTATGGATGGCACCAAAGAAAGGTCTAACCTTTCCCGAGATATTTCCTTCTTGGTAGAAGTCTAGGTTCATATATCCATCCGATATTGTCGTCGTTTGGCCAATAAAAAAGAATGTGAAAGGGAGGAATAGCATTTTTATGAGATTAATGGCATTTGCTTACAGGGACAAATCGATGACACGAAAAAATGAAGCATAAGATTCAGTTCGTTAGTGGGTGTATGAACAAAGACTGGTCAAATATTTTTACTTTAGTTTTGTGGAGGGCCCTCGAATCCATTCCTTCAGCAGTAAAAGAGCAAGATGGTCATGATCACTGACGTGACATACATGAACAGCACTTGCTTTCATTCACTCCATCAGTGTTCATTGCATAATTATCAAGAACAATAACTTTCTAGGGATTATGTTTGTGGAGATGTTCAAGCCTTATGCAGTCCACCTCCTCTTTGAACTCATGGTGCCACTGAACCCCAATTTCAAAGAATTTTCCCAGCGGGGATTCTTTCCAACCCACCGGTGTCCCCCGCCTACGCCGCTGTTTTTACACCGATTTAGAGTTGTACACATGTATGTCAAGTGCACCCTCAAGTTTTAATGCTTTTGGCTACACAATCATTTTATTTTGATACATTTTATCAATTCATTTCCAGAGCAAAAAGTTATTTGTTTGCACGACATTTTGTAAGAATCAGATTTACTGACGTTTGAAAGTAAACATTAGGGAGTTTAAGAAATCAAACGATAAACGTTAACTTCACGACAAAGCTACTTTTCATACTGCAAATTCACTAGAATATATATTGCATTTTCGGTACAAAAAATAACGTTGTGGTAAAGTTAACGTCTATCGTTTGATTTCTTAAACGCCCTATTGACGTGAATGATGACAAAAGATTCGAAAATATCTCTGAGCAATATGCAGCTTATCTGAGCTGACTGGGACTGAAAGCCCCCCTCCCCCCCCGCCGCTGCGTTTGAACTGGAAATGAACGTCAGAGAGATTTATCGATCAGTTCTATTTTCTCTTAATTATCTTTTCCAACATGTACTTTCGACTTTCGCAATGCTATTAAACGTTATCCCTCAAATATTCAAGCGCCTGAGATACTTTAAAACTAATCCATAAAACGAAATCAGATTGAATGTCATAGTTGACAAGTAGAAGCCGAAAACAGAGATTAAGTGAATAGTGAGCGAAGGAAGGATCGATGAGGATATCGATCTTAGATGCGGTGTGGTGTATGTCATCTTTAACTCTTCACGGACGATTCAACAACTACTTGACCAAAAGATGCTCATCTGGAGCTTTCCAATGATGGATTTCAGACGTAGTGTGTGTCATACTCTAGATCCGTTCTTCTAAGGTTACTTCACTGAACACTCTTTTAAAAGTGCCTCCCAACAAAGCAGTCTTCGCGGCCCAGTGCAAGTAACGCAAGATTCACTTATTGGTCAGTTATGATGAATAGAATCAATAAATTCTTTGTATGGTGTATATTGTGGGTAGGCCTAAACCTACAGCATGAATCTGAAGTAACCTTAGAAGAACGAATCTAGAGTATTTACCTCTGCGTGGACATATGTTTCTGATGTAGCCTATAAATCTGTACAGTGTATCATGTCAGTTCCCTACCGAGATAAGGGCAGGTGACAAAATGCACTTGCCTAAAATAGGAATGCATTTCTTTTACGGTGTTCAGAGTACATCATCGATATCCTATCCCATTTTGTCTATCGCGTTCTTCAGCAGGTGCTCTGTCGTTCGCTAATCACATATCGGTATTTTTAGAGTCTGACGTCATTTTCCTCATGCAGGTCAACTTGGCTTGCAATTGGCAAATTGGGAATTTGGCGATTTGGGAATTTGGCAAAATGGGAATTTGGCCAAATGGGAATTTGGCCAAATGGGATTTGGCGAAATGGGATTTGGCAAAATGGGAAGTCACCTTGCAATTGCATTGCAGTGCCCAGAAAAATCGGCGATAAGGAACGCTCAGGCCTTGTGTTCAATTACAGATTAGACTTTCCAGACATTATGTCGGGTCCTATTTCGGATATGACGCCATACTGTATTTTTGCAAGCTGTCACTTCAGCAAATTTAGCGATGGGCGAAGAGACGTCGCATCCTTCACACGATGATCCTGACGCTATATGATACAGACAGGAGTCGCCTATCAATTAATCCTGCAAAGATGAACTCATCACTCAAAGCTAATGGATTTCCCAAGCTAATACAACAATGTATGTTTGTCCCTGCTTATGGAGTCATCAGTCACGGAAGTAGACTGACAGTCTTGATCATTGGGTGGACGATTTGATGGATGATGTGGATGCACACCCGACCAAATTGTATTTGTCGAGGCAGTGGGGATCATACGCTGCGGGCTGTATCTTTGCGACGATATATCCAATAAAAAGCACAAAGAACGACACAAAAAATGATATACCGGTAATACGAAGGGTCGTCTCCGAATTAGAAAGTGCCTGAGGAAGACCTCGGTTGGGGTCGAAAATTTGTCATGAAATTCGGAGACGACCCTTCCTATTATATCATGCATCTTTGCGACGAGATATAGACTAAAGATATATCAGCAGATTCCGCTTCACCCACAAGGCTTCCCCATCGCTGCCCTTTCACTGACGCTCTTTTGACAGAAATGCAGCCAGAGAAGTGGAACTGGCCTAGGTGTATCATGTTAATGTGCTCAAACTGACAAAATCTCAGGAAAATGCTGTTGGGTCCTGTTCCTGCACCGCGCACAGAAGCACACCCGGGCAGCACGGCGTACTGTAGCCTGAATCCCACCTTTGCCGCTACACTCCCGCGGCGCTACTGTCCGTTCCGCAACAAAGACAAGCACGGGCCGCCATTTTGGTTGCTATATGACGTGGCGCGGGCTATATATAGCACCTCGCTCGGGAAACCCCAAACACACAGGATCTTGACTCCATGGACTTGTGATTGATGACCAGCGAAGCCATAGACTTAGTCTTCAACGATAAGCTGAAAGATACCAGGAAGCCTGATGACATTCCGTTAGAAATTTCTCTTTGTTGTATAGGACTGCAACTTTCTCTGATGTTGTGGTCACCATACAGATCCTTGACGAATTGACAAGTATGGAATTCGACCCTCAATAGACATGTATGAACTTTGTGGTTTAAATTGGTAAAACTGCTATAATCAAACATTGAATGATATCGATGTTAAACAACGAAGAAGACACACTGTACACTAGTTATTGAGTCGGCCACTGCTGAAGAAATGTGTGCTTCCATCTATTGCCTCGATAGGAGATCGTGCAAAGGGATGAAAAGCCAAACGTTTACTACAAATGCCTAGAAGCACTGATAGTCAGGTGCAAACTGGGTGAAAACGAAGTCCCGCCGTGGGATTTTTGGTATGAAATTTATCTTGGTTAGGGATTGGCTTCTTTTACAAGAAAAACGTTGCCGCCACTTCCGGTAATTCTTCTGACGGAAGTTCCGGTGTTTTGAATTTTTGCTACTGATTTTAACATAGGACCCAAGAACTGAGCTTTATATAGGAGATATTGACGAGATACATGTATTGACATTTTTATGAAACATCATGCTCGATGCCGTCATCACGGGTGTATGATAATAATGCAAATAAGAGCTCCAACTGACTATATTTTAAATTACCACCGTTCCTTGATATGAAAGTGCAAATGTTTCCCGCGGATTGCGTTCTATTGACGTAATCTGCTGTCTGGTGAGTCTAATGGTGTCCCTTTCTTGACAAATGCAACATGTCGAGTAGGTAGTAAACGCCACTTATGATCCCATATATTGAAGATGTGTCACAAGGAACATCCTGTGATCCAGGCTTCTAGCGACATGTGGGTGCAATTAGGCATCTTTCTAATAATGCTGTGCATCGCTGTAGCGGACACAGCCAGACGTCTGTAAGGTGTGTCGGAAAATTTGTCTAGAAATATGAGGAAATAGATCGAAATAATTCAAAATTCCTCAAAGGAAACGGTAGCCGAATTTCACAGGTTGTCACACGTACGGTATGAATTTAGCATTCGAACGCGGAGAGTGGCGACCTCGTTCGCAGGACTGTTATGGTGTAGGCCTACATGTATTTTATTTTTTACCTCAAATATGCAGTGTAATGTGTAGGCCCATTGTTGCTTGCTACATGTATGTACGAAATTGAAATATAGAAGGAGGTCATTATTCAGAGCAACCGGTACCCGCCCAATAACGACTGGCTTTGAACAACATACAATGTACAACGTTGTAACTCATGATATCGAGTCATAGCTGAAAAATCGGTTTGGCGGCGCTCTTGTCGTAAAGATGATCGAAAGTTGCAGTAGATTAAAAGTTACAAACTCTTCTTATTTTGTAGTAGATCAGCTGCGACTGCAAATCATCATTACGACGACAGCGCCGCCCAACGTCTTTCTCGGCTACGACTCGCGATCTCATCACAACGATTACAACCTCTTTATTTCATAGCCTCTTTGTTTACGGATATACCGGTAACCGCCTATGCACGTGGCTACTGTGCTCCTGCAATTGGCTTTAGTACTTGGAAGAATGCCTTCATAACAATATTACCAATACAACACATTGTCTCTCTATCCTTTGTACCTGTGCAATAAATTTGTAACGTCCTCATATAACACGCACAATCTCAACCCTCTACCTGCTGAAATCAGGAAAACACTTCTTTCCTTGGTTCCGTCTGCAACCCGTCTGTGACTCGAGTGTTAAATAGTTAGTCCAAGTGTGTAAAGTGCCCTGCAAACATCGAGTAGCTACTTCGGAGGACGATCAGAAGCATTAAACATGTTCGAATGGTTCTTGGTGAAAGGCGGGACGGTTGCAATCACGAACAGAACATAGGGATCAACTACCGTTGAGTATTCAACGACTCTCGTGGTGGCCGCTTGGAGGGTGTCACAGTCGTCAGGGACACCGAGGAGACGCCTCTCGCGGACCCGGTTGTGGTAGGGATGTGGAATGTCCCCAAGAGAGGTTCTCTCTCAACGGGTGGACCTGGAGTAAGTTAAGCTGGTGAGGCGGCAAAGGTCCTACTAACAGCAGGATTGGAATTTGAATTAAGGAGAGTTGGTACCGGTTAAGGAAAGCCTTTATTCCCTGTGTATGACATCGATGATTTTGGAGTGAAATGTTTTCAACAACTTATTGATATTTGGTCCAATGTATAACACATTATAGACCGTTCCTTGTATAATGTGAAAATTTTAGGAAAAGGACGAAAACTGAGGAAAAAAATTGTGAATTAAAGATAGGACAATACAGAATAGGATAATATACATAGGACAGGATAATAGACATCATGTATCCATGGATCTTATTGCTCGGACTTTATCTACGGCTTGCAGCAGCAGTCCTTCATTCCCTGGATCCGAGATGGCCAGAGGTAAGGCGATAGTATGGGTAAGAAAAAAAGAAAGAAAAAAATCAACCCGTTACAGGTGTGCTAGTGCGAGTTAATGCAGGAAATGTAATAGCTTCAGAGTGGCCGGTGAGGATTTTTTTTTACACTCAGAGTAACCACGTGACGACAGTTTGACCAATGGCAACATCCTGAAATAGCCACGCGATTGTAACTGACCAAGTTCGTACGATGGTCATAAGTTTCACCATCTTCGTTATCGTTGGCAGATAACCTTCTTGTAATCCGAACGTGGCGACATTTTTCGTCCTCGTCAAGCATGCGACGATTTCATGTGTATGGAGGGGAAAGGTCTGCTTCTGATAACAAACTTGCCTTTTCCCACACTGTGCGATNCAACCGGAACACCGGGACCAAATCCCGCGAGATATTGCGAGACTTGGGTTTGGGATTTAGTCCCGGAGGAAAAATCACCGCCGCCATCTTGAATATCTTATTGCGCCCCCACCTATAGCTGGGATAGTGATGCGGCGACCGAACCACCTGGATCTACTTTCGGACTACTTTGACTCATCCACTACAAGATATAGTTCGGTGAAACTCATCACTTTTGTGTCGAAAAAGAACCTAACGATGGCAGTTTTGGGTTAATTTAATACAATATGACACGCAAAAGTGAATTTTACTAAGATTTTGCGAGTTATTGCGCGTTTTTGCTCGGCCAAATCGATAAATCGGGATTTCCCCGGGGTTCCCGCCATTATGCCATACAGTACAGAATGTACAGTGCACTGACATGCATTTCGCTGTTCTGATGCTGTGCGTCCACTGTGCGTTTGCCAGATTCCCAAAACAATAAAATATGCTATTATGGGTCTTCTGATGTAAATATGCGAATAAATTGACTTAAATATATTTATTTCATCTGAAATCATCATAAAATACAATAAAAGTAGCAAATATTTATCAGAGAAATGTGATTTCTTTAGAACTACTTTTACCGCGGAAGTAGTTCTTCCACACCGGCGCTGTGAGGCGCGACGCATCACATAACCCTGCGCAAAATGGCGGATTTGACTGTTGTTCGTCAGGGTCACAAACCGACGCAACGTCACCAGGTTTTTTGGAGGCTTGTGCCCTGTTGTTCAGGTTGGGGCAGCACGGCGTACTGTAGCCTGAATCCCACCTTTGCCGCTACACTCCCGCGGCGCTACTGTCCGTTCCGCAACAAAGACAGGCACGAGCCGCCATTTTGGTTGCTATATGACGTGGCGCGTGCTATATATAGCACCTCGCTCGGGAAACCCCAAACACACAGGATCTTGACTCCATGGACTTGTGATTGATGACCAGCGAAGCCATAGACTTAGTCTTCAACGATAAGCTGAAAGATACCAGGAAGCCTGATGACATTCCGTTAGAAATCTCTCTTTGTTGTATAGGACTGCAACTTTCTCTGATGTTGTGGTCACCATACTGATCCTTGATGAATTGATAAGTATGGAATTCGACCCTCAATAGACATGTATGAACCGCGTGGTTTAAATTGGTAAAATTGCTGTATTCAAACATTGAATGATATCGATGTTAAACAACGAAGAAGACACAGACTGTACTTTAGTTTAATATTGAGTCCGCTACTGCTGAAGAAATGTGTGCTTCCATCTATTGCCTCGACAGGAGATCATGCAAAGGGATGAAAAGCCAAACGTTTACTACAAATGCCAAGAAGCACTGATAGTCAGGTGCAAACTGGGTGAAAACGAAGTCCCGCCGTGGGATTTTTGATATGAAATTTGCCGATAATCTTGGTTGGTAGGGATTGGCTTCTTTTACAAGAAAAACGTTGCCGCCACTTCCGGTAATTCTTCTGACTGACGGAAGTTACGGCCGTAAATTCAAAACACCGGTGTTTTGAATTTTTGCAACTGATTTTAACATTGGACCCAAGAACTGAGCTTTATATAGGAGACATTGACGATATATTGACATTTTTATGAAACATCATGCTCGATGCCGTCATCACGGGTGTATGATAATAATGCAAATACATGTACATTACATGTAAGAGCTCCAACTGACTATATTTTAAATTACCACCGTTCCTTGATATGAAAGTGCAAATGTTTCCAGCGGATTGCGTTCTATTGACGTAATCTGCTGTCTGGTGAGTCTAATGGTGTCCCTTTCTTGACAAATGTAACATGTCGAGTAGGTAGTAAACGCCACTTATGATCCCATATATTGAAGATATGTCACAAGGAACATCCTGTGATCCAGGCTTCTAGCGACATGTGGGTGCAATTAGGCATCTTTCTAATAATGCTGTGCATCACTGTAGCGGACACAGCCAGACGTCTGTAAGGTGTGTCGGAAAATTTGTCTAGAAATATCAGGAAATAGATCGAAATAATAGACTCTATCACTCCAATAGAGCGCAGCACCTGACGGGTCGCTAGCTAGGCCTACAGCGTCACGACGTCCCGTCCCCATTCTGAACGCGGTGACGTCACTCGAAAAACCTCCACTTGTTTCAGCGATCATGACGTCGTCTCACGTCAAGATGTCATGGAATGAGTACGGGACGTCGTGACGCTGTAGTACCCGTCAGGTGCTGCGCTCTTTTGGAGTGATATAGTCTATTCAAAATGCCTCAAAGGAAAGGGTAGCCGAATTTCACAGGTTGTCAGACGTACGGTATGAATTTAGTATTCGAACGCGGAGAGTGGCGACCTCGCTCGCAGGACTGTTATGGTGTAGGCCTACATGTACATGTATTTTTACCTCAAAATGCAGTGCAATGTGTAGGCCTTTTGTTGGTTGCTGTACATTTATTTACGAAATTGAAATATAAAAAGTGGTCATTATTCAGAGCAACCGGTAGGCTACCCGCCCAATAACGACTGGCTTTGAACAACATACAACGTTGTACATGTACATGTGGTCACGTACCTGTAATGCGTGGCCAATGCATTTACCATTAGAAATGGCGAGATGCCCGTGCTCATAGATTGGTCCCAGAGTTTCGTTGGAAGGAACCGTTTGGACACAACATACCCCTAGCCTAATGCTTCAAACCATAAAGTTTTCGATGTGGGTTGACCGTGATAATTTCAGGGTTTGGGGGTACTGAAAATATGAGGGGTAGGCCTACTTTCGCACGATATTTCAATGCAGCCACTCCATATCGGCGTAGTAATACACTTAGCCCACTGGAAGACAGGCTTATGATACCATCACTATCAAACTTTCCCAAAAGTTGAAAATTATTTTTCTCTTAATTATTTCTGTGTCAAACAGAATATTTAAGTGCCTTTTACTCGATATTATCTATGATAAATGGAGAAAACTGGGTTTTT
>NMRB01000243.1:215460-227511 GCA_002633025.1 Notospermus geniculatus | reverse complement strand
TTGTAACGTCCTCATATAACACGCACAATCTCAACCCTCTACCTGCTGAAATCAGGAAAACACTTCTTTCCTTGGTTCCGTCTGCAACCCGTCTGTGACTCGAGTGTTAAATAGTTAGTCCAAGTGTGTAAAGTGCCCTGCAAACATCGAGTAGCTACTTCGGAGGACGATCAGAAGCATTAAACATGTTCGAATGGTTCTTGGTGAAAGGCGGGACGGTTGCAATCACGAACAGAACATAGGGATCAACCACCGCTGAGTATTCAACGATTCTCGTGGTGGCCGCTTGGAGGGTGTCATCAGTCGTCAGGGACACCGAGGAGACGCCTCTCGCGGCCCCGGTTGTGGTAGGGATGTGGAATGTCCCCAAGAGAAGTTCTCTCTCAACGGGTGGACCTGGAGTAAGTTAAGCTGGTGAGGCGGCAAAGGTCCTACTAACAGCAGGATTGGAATTTGAATTAAGGAGAGTTGGTACCGGTTAAGGAAAGCCTTTATTCCCTGTGTATGACATCGATGATTTTGGAGTGAAATATTTTCAACTACCTTGATATTTGGTTCAATGTAATACACTAATAGACCGTTCCTTGCATGATGTGAAAATTTAGGAAAAGGACGAAAACTGAGGAAAAAAATTGTGAATTAAAGATAGGACAATACAGAATAGGATAATATACATAGGACAGGATAATAGACATCATGTATCCATGGATCTTATTGCTCGGACTTTATCTACGGCTTGCAGCAGCAGTCCTTCATTCCCTGGATCCGAGATGGCCAGAGGTAAGGCGATAAAGTATGGGTAAGAAAAAAAGAAAGAAAAAAATCAACCCGTTACAGGTGTGCTAGTGCGAGTTAATGCAAGAAATGTAATAGCTTCAGAGTGGCCGGTGACTTTTTTTGACACTCAAAGTAACCACGTGACGACAGTTTGACCAATGGCAACAGCCTGAAATAGCCACGCGATTGTAACTGACCAACGGGCACAACCTCAAGTGTTCGTACGATGGTCATAAGTTTCACCATCTTTGTTATCGTTTGCAGATAACCTTCTTGTAATCCGAACGTGGTGACATTTTTCGTCCTCGTCAATCATGCGACGATTTTATGTGTATGGAAGGGGAAAGGTCTGCTTCTGATAACAAACTTGCCTTTTCCCACACTGTGCGATTCTTACCCATGCGCCCGTCCGGCAACTTCTAAATCCTCACACCGCTTCGTACCCAACGCCTGCGATTTTTTCATTACAGTTCCTGAATACATGTATGCTCAGTAAAGTCTTCCTCGTGGATCCATTCATTTTAGCCCCAGAGGCCCTGTTGAATCGTTATTTCCAAAAAGTCGTATGAACAATTTGATCGGGTGCAAGGCAGTCAAAGAATGGTTGGTCAAGGAGAGACAGCAATTAAGGAAATCTTTCTTTTTAATTTCCTATTGGACGTTGATCAAGTCCATATCTTAATTAAATCTATCTATGAAGACGTCCGGACACCACTGTATGGTGCAGAAATCATTGGCAAGGTTAGAGTTGATAATGGAGAACGATTTTAAATATATTTTCTTCACTTAATAGCAATCGCTGCATCAATGTACAATATAGGTATCATCGGGCCTAGCGCCATCAGTGTTCATATCATCGTTGTGCTGCAAAAACCGGTAGCCTTGGGTCCTATGCATGAGTCACTGTAAGAGATACAAAAAAACGACATCATGACTCAAGCTGCCGAAAGTGATTTTGCAGTCCTTGCTCTAAACTCTTAGAATAGCATCACCATTACACCTATGATTTTCCTGAGGATACAGTGCCGAAGATATAGACGATAAATCACACAGGTTTCATCATGGTGGAGGCCAAGTGCACTTAGAAAATGATATACATCTACATGTACTTGTAAATATAGCGGTAAAACAATACGTAATTTGATATCATCCCGGGTATAAACGCCGCTGTAAAAGCACATATCTGCTTACAAGGGTTTGGAAGCCAGAACAACATCGACAGTGGATAACTGGAAGGTGGAAGGAGGTCAGCTTTTGTATTTGGAGCAAATCTTCGACGTAGTGCGTGAAAAACACACACACCATATTGCTATTCACTAAATGGCAACTGGGGACGTCCCCAATTGAAAACCTGCAAAATGACGCAATACATGTAGACCTACGTAATGCAGAGCCCATAGGCATACATGTACGTAGTTGGCACGTCATGATCTCACTTGAATGAGATCATACGTAGGCCTAATGTCCACAGTTAGTCGATTTGTGACGGCCATCAGTTCTATTCCAACCAATTGGGGACAGGCAGCCATGTTAAGATATGGACAAAACTTGGACTTCATGCGTGTCTCCATTAAAAAAATTGATCGGACAACATTTTGTGAATAGTCGAACCCTCGATTCCCAATGCCGACGATAGAGTCATTACAACATCAACTACTCCGTTTATCTTCACCGTGGATATGGACAGTTTGCTCCGCGGGTATGCATCTCGGGTGTTCCGCTTCCAGCTGCCAACGTGGATTGCCTATACCTGGGAGGAAACTTTAGAAGCAAGTGTTGTTATCTTTCTGGTAAGGTGAGCCCAGAAGTATCAGAACATTGGTGCAAGATGCATTCAGTCGTTAATTATGACTTCCTTAACATAGCGGGGAACATACATGACGATTTGGCCATACCCATTGGAGAGCAAAGGTTAATGAAAATGACACACCAAACGAGGACATGAGTAGTTCAGGCAGCCAAATTGGACAGAACAACAGCAATAGAGAGGTTGCGCAGTTTTCCGACTCCGACTCCGACTTCAACTACGAGAATGAATTGCAGTCCGATATGGACATCCTTGATAAAAACGATGTGATAGAAGTTTTCAATTCGTCAAACACCATAAATTGAAGGCAGAAAAAATTGGCCTAGTAAATCGGAAGTGCGGATAAATAATGAATATTGAATTCGTAGTCCTAGTCGTTACGACTTTGAGACACGACTATGACGACTACGATATTTGCGATTTATGCGCACTTCCGATTATGAGTCAAAATTATTCTGCCACAAAGTTATGGCATTTTACGATTTGCAAACGTCTATCACATCGTTTTTATCAAGGATGTCTACAGCGGACTGCAATTCGTTCTCGTAGTTGAAGTCGGAGTCGGAGTCGGAAAAGTGCGCAACCTCGCTAATCTTATACTACCCATTGACTACGCAAACAGAATTATCGTTCACATACTCAGTAAATTAAAGTGTGCAACGTTCGGTGGAGTTGAAAAAGTTGACAACAAAGCTCGACGATATCTTGGGGCTCGAGTCGGTCAACTGGTCAAATTGAAGTGCTAAACAGAGGATAAAGTACAAACTAGTGCCCAGAATTTGCTGCAAGCCACCCCACTTGAGGGTAGGCCTAGCCTCCTCGCAAGCCTGAGTGTTGAACTGCGGATGTGCACTTGGTAAAGCAAAAATAAATGATCTACTGTATACTCTTTGTATTCTGCATCTGCATCTGCAAACCTTCACCGCATTACAACTTACAAAAATATACACTTGTCTTCCAATGTTTCTGCGGTTTTTTTTAGCTACATGTACATGTATTTTTAGGTGTAGACACACATACACATCATGATCGAGTGTTTCCAGTAAAATGTTATTTTGCCATCAGGTGCAAGCAAGTCGTGTGCCTGACTCATTACAATAAAAGCAATACCAATACCTACGATATCCTTCGGAAAATACTGAACTAACTCCGATACATGCTTCTAGCAGTATACAGCACTCTGAATTCGCATGAGTCAACCCATATGTTCTTGGCAGAGTTAACTTCTTAACTTCGAAATCCTGTGCGTATGACAAATTACTAAGTTTTTCGCCAATAGACTGAAAGGCAATTCATGCTTCCAGCCATGCAAGCCAACCCACTGCGCGGAAAGGAATAGAGAGGATGCGTAACTTTCCGACTCCGACTCCGACTTCAACTACGAGAATGAACTGCAGTCCGCTATGGACATCCTTGATAAAAACGATGTGATAGAAGTTTTCAATTTGTCAAACACCATAAATTGAAGGCAGAAAAAATTGGCCTAATAAATCGGAAGTGCGGATAAATAATGAATATTGAAGTCGTAATCCTAGTCGTTACGACTTTGAGACACGACTATGACGACTACGATATTTGCGATTTATGCGCACTTCCGATTACAAGTCAAAATTAATTCTGCCACAAAGTTATGGCATTTTACGATTTGTAAACGTCTATCAAATCGTTTTTATTCTCGTAGTTGAAGCAGGAGTCGGAGTCGGAAAGATGCGCATCCTCTCTAATACTAGTACCTTGCTGATTCTAAATGAAGCATATTCTGATCTCCAAAGCCGACTGGGAGGTGAGGAAGTATGTATTTGGCAATGGATTTAAACTCTCCAGCACAGTCTTCCAGTACACCAGCAACGAAACCTGTTACCGTCCAAATTTCAACAACATATATCGAGTGACATAGTTGTGTCATCTCTGTCACCAATGTTTCAGCGTTTAATCAGTGTGCATACGCCATGTATTTCATTACGCTGGTCGTTTACGTTCAGTGGCCACCTGATTTCAACCCTTCGCTCAACACTCCGCAAGTATTTATGGTGTAATTCATCATGGCGGTGAAGGGAAGTCTTCATTTGAACCATTTCTGAGTAGAATGTGTTGTTGAACAATGATCCAGGCCAATAATCGAATTTTCCGGTTAGATACAGGTGATGCAGCCTGAGCAGTCTTGATGTAGCCTAGACGAGTACAAAACAAACGGAAGAACAAACCTGAATGCATACGTTCAACGACAGAAATAATTTGACCCTACAGTACACCGTTATCAATAGCCTATTAACTACTAGAGTTCAATTCTGCGGAGATTTCAACTCTTGGGTATTGGGTGAGAGGCGCTTGCTACCAATACGTTTTCGAAAAAAAAACACATTTCCGCCAAAAAGACAGGAAGAGGCAATAAATGTTGCATGGCTAAGGCCCCATCTTCTGCCCTGATCCTTGCTTCTGTGTAATTGCAACGTTTCAAAAAGCTTCTTGTAAAACTGAAATCGCCTTAGCATTGGTGAGTAGATCGATCTCCATTGAAAAGTTGATATCTTCGAAACTATCGCATGTTCCATAGCCCTCCTATCAAAAATGCATTTTATCTCCCAGGGAACTGCACACAGAGGTATGCCGTGGCCTCTCCCAAGAAGATGGAAGAAATCAAACACGGTAATGACAATCGACCCACAGAAGTTCTACATGTGGAGTGACATCCGACATTGTGACATTATTGACATGGCTTTCCAACGTTATCAGCGGTTTATATTTGAAGGCAGACATGGCGTGCAATCACTGAGGTATACGACGATGCATCGGCTTGACGTGTTCGTGACATCAAAATCATGCGACTACTGGCCGAGAGAAAACATGGACGAGTCGTGTAAGTCATGTGAAAATCATATCAGGTCGTACATTTGTACCAGTTGGAAGGCGATTTTCCTCCCGCGGAGAGCGCCTTGAAAGAATATGGTGTTTACTTTTGTTTAAGTGCTGTAATGAGGGAAATATACGATCAGCAAGGCTCAATTTTTTGAGAGTCAATTTTAGTAAAGCATGACAATTTATAAGATACGTTTCTTTGTGCACGATGATACGGGCAGCCACGAAAATTACGTTACGCAACATTACGGCGTAGAAGTATGAATCAAGCTTAACTTGTACTGGTTACGGCGTAAAAGTATGAATCAAGCTTTAGGCCTGCTTTCCATTAGAACGTTTCCGCGCACGGAAATGCTCCAATGGAAAGCAGGTCTTAAACGCCCTTTTTGAATACCGCCCTATTTTTTTACCTTTAGACTCCCTGGTTGTGTCCTACATTGGATTCTCCAAGGTGACAGCGAACACGGTTTGGGGGGCACTGAGAGGAATCGAGACGTTTACGCAACTTATCTATATCGACGAGCGCAATGAGGTATGTTGGGTCAGGTCATGTGGCCCGTTGAAACTTGCGTTATGTGTTGAAATGGTGAGGAAACTGCTTATAGACAGGCATATAACGGTTTTAGCTCATAAAACCATCAACGAAACGCGATTCGTGATAAATAACGAGAGAAATGCGAGTACATGTATGGTATTCTCTTGCAAGGACTGAGACGGCGAGCCATAATTTCTTAGGGGCTTCCCCTTCATGACTCGATGGATCTTTTTAAAAGGACTCAATTCGTGGGTCCAATTAAGATTGATAATTCATCTGAATAACCGACGGATTCTCTGCTTCTCAGCTAAGGTAACGGAGCAAGTTTAATCTCCGGCGTTGAAATCAGGGTAATCCATACCTGACTTACTCAAAATAGTCGCCGTGCTAATGCCAGACGCAACAAACATTCTATCAACAGCTGTTTCATTGCTCCGGCTGATTATAGTGATGACGACCGACTTTCATTTTAATTCAATCAGCTAATTTTCAAGGTATGATTTCTTCGTTTCAGTACATGATAAATAAGACAACGATTCATGATTCCCCCAGATTCACCCACAGAGGAGTATTAATAGATACTGCCAGACACTTTATTCCCACACCTATACTGAAACTGACAATGGTAAGTGTGTTAAAGGGACTACATGTATGATCCTCTTCATATACATGTAGTTTGATGTCCGTCGGCTCAGACATAAAATGAACGTACAAATACGATCATCGAAAATTACTCTTTGGGTAGCATTATTGATAATTCCTTTAAAGGTGGCGATTATCGACACTACATGTTGGTCATCGATAACCTCGTTAGCGTTGGTCATAGTAAAGCCGAAAAAGCGTATCGAAAATTCCTTTACAGTAGCCGAAGGGTACGATTGTCGATGATTCTTCGATGAATCCACTGTCTAGTAGGTGTATTGTATTAAGACGTACGTTTTTTTCAGGATGCCATGTCTTACAATAAATTGAACGTGCTTCACTGGCACATGACCGACGATGAGTCCTTCCCATATGAAAGTAAAACATTCCCAGAACTTCACGAGAAGGTAAGAAGCATTGCACAAATTTGTCGAAGCGATCTGCGCAGTACCGTAATGTCACGTGGGTGACATCGCGACTTCATCAGTGGCAGCATTGAAATACAAGGTGGATGATACAATGTAAATGCAATCGGCTAGAGGTACAAAAGGGTTTTTCAAAGGGATTGTTAGGGGTTAGGGGTAGGGTTACGAGATCATTCCTCGAATGGTTTAGGGTCAGGGTCAGCCATATATATTTTGGGAGGTAGCAGTAGAGAATTTTCGAAATGCCCCAAACGCCAACGGAACGCCATTCCCGCGAACACAGCACCGATAAAAGGATTTGGTGTTCGTGTTGGCATTTCAGAGGCTTTGCGAAAACTCCGTATCACCTCGGGCGTCGTCTGGATTCTGGTAATCTCTCTAGGATGCAGGGCATTGTGTCTGACATTCGGAAGAATGGTGATGATTTGACTGTACTCCCTCCTCCCCCTCCCCCCGCGTAAAACACGTGTTTCATCAACCCGCGACTGCGCTTGGTACACCTGACAACAATGCCTGAGCTATTCGGATGAACACAGAAAAAACAACATGTAGGATCGAAAGCAGACTGTAATTGAGTCTTCCCTCAAATTACAAGTTCTCACCTATCTCCTTTAATTAACAACTTCAATTTCCTACTTCGAGCAAAAAGGTCAGTGTTGTCTCGACTGCACCTTTGAAAGGCGAAAATGAACAGATCCGTTAAACCACAATTACCAACAGAATAGTAGAGCGCAGTTCGTTTTTTAGAATTTGCATACAATTACTGAAGTTAACTTTATAATCAACCCTGTACCAGGCACCACAGTCGAAAATATCAGCCCCCACATCGTGACACACCAGTATATCAGTTTTTTTCGTCTGGTGTCGTGACGTCACTCGGACATGCAATGCTCCAACATCGTGCGCATGTCCAGCGTGACTGCTTCCGGTCGTCAATATAGACTAGTACCTGGTCCTACCGATGGTGTCGCTTTTGAATTTGCTGAATAATTTCATTACGTAAAACAGTTAGGACGGGCTTCCAGTCTACCGTCAATACTATCATCTATTTTTGTTGATACTATTCTATTAGCTCTGCTGTGAAGATAGGCAATGCTCATGTCAGATAAAGCGTCATTTCGTATTCTAAGAAGTGACGGCACTCATTTTTTGATGATTGAAGCGCTTCTGAATAGAGTAGAGAATACTGTTGGTTGTCATTTTTTCAGGCCGTAGAAGATGATTGGTTCCCGACTCATCACAAGGGACTGAGATCTCCTCCATTGCCACGTGATCGGCCGAAGAGCAGCCGAAGAAAAACATGTTGACTGGTTACATTTCATTCTAACAAAAGAGCAATCGATTTTTCAACCAATCAGCGTGGTTTTCACCAGCTCCTTTTCGGCTAAACCTGTGATACTGGAGGACATGCCATACCCAGCCCTAGCAATGAGCTCAGGAACCAATCTAGCATACATGCACATGCAGAAGAGTTTGAAGAGGAATACTTTGTTGACAATCATGCATTATCTTTACAAATAGCTTTCAGCGTTTCTTTGAGTTGAGACGTCATAGGAAATCAAAAGAAAAACATTCGAAGCCGATCCATTGTAGAAGTAACGATTTTTGACATATCTTACTCTCAATCATCTTTCTGATTTGTTTTCCCCAAGGGGGCCTACTCCGGTTACCATACCTACAGCGCGGGGGAAATCGGCGAACTGGCAGAGTACGGCCGAGTGTTGGGCATACGGATCATTCCAGAGATAGACAGCCCCGATCACACGCAATCATGGGGCAGGTCCCATCCAGGTGAGCCAAGTTAACATTGTTAAAATAAAATGTATCTTGCTGTGAGCCGATTAAACCTTTCAAAAGGCACTGAGGGGGGCATCTCAAATTCAATTGGTCCATCTCACAGAGGCTTGGCTCCATCTGCTCCAGGGACGTTTGGTTTTTGTTCGTACTATATGAAGTGCGCAAAACGTGGAACACTGACGAAGAGCTATATCTTTAAGTAGGCCCGGTGATGATGACACTAGCGGCAGGCCTTCTTTGCCCGAGGATCAAATCTGCTTCAGAGCTAACCTATGTTGGTACAAACTCAACCAAACAAGAGAAAAACAAAGCGACGGTGGTATAAACATATAATAAAAGTACCTGAGGCAATGACGTAGCGTGAGAAACGTGCTGGAAAGCAATTACAAAGCCTTTCCTTAATATGTAGTGAGGTTTCGCAAATCTGACGAAACACGGCGTACGAAATACGAAATTCAACTTCATTACCAGGACCTACCTCGTAATGTATTTCTGGAGATGGTTGGTACCACAAAATGTCCCTACTGCCAGTGGGTCTTTTAGAATGTCATGTAAGACCAAAAGAGTTATGGTGCATCTTGAATTTTTAAATTTCCACTTCGTATCTACGAAGTGGAAACGAAAGAGAAATTTCAAAGTTTACATGTATATACCGTAACTCTATCGTTCTAACGTCATACGCTAAAAGACGCTCTTGCAGCAGGCGGGATTTGTGTTACCAACCATCTCCTGAAATACATTACGTCATGGAAATGAAGTCCAATTTCGTATTTCGTACTTCGTTTTTCGTCAGATTTGCGAAACCTACCTAAGGCATACATGTACTTTCGTGAGAGCTACCACAGCCGTCAATTCGTATTTTCGTTCGAACACGAGTTCAGAAAGTCAAGTGAAAGTGGCATACTTAATGTGAAATAAGCTGATTGATGATCAACTGTCACCATATTAACACCTTTTATCATATCTGACTGTTGCTAACGAATTAACTATCTCAACTCGTGTTTGAACCAAAACTCGAATCGACGGCCAGGATATCTCTCGTGAACGTATGACTTTCAATTTGAAGTTCTCTTGCAGAGCTACTCACGAAGTGTGAATACAACGACAGTAATGCTGACTACCGTCAGAGCAGAGAACTGCTGAATCCTTTGGAAAAATCCACCTACACGTTTGTGAATGATCTGATCTCGGAGATAGCCAGGCTTTTTCCTGATCATTATCTCCACTTGGGGATGAACGATATGGACGAAGAATGTTGGTGAGTTGAAAAAAATCACTCGTCGAAAGTTGATGGACAGTCTCTTTGGTATTTAGGTAGGTTCCTGGAACAAAAACGCAGGAGACTTCAAAACGTTACGTTTACCAGATCATCAGTTATGGTATCTGTACGATCTCGTTTGTTGCTTCCATGCACTGATGGCATCATCTTTGCAGGAGTATTGAAAATATCATAGGCGACAGGCAATTTTTTTCCAAAACAGGCGCGAATCCATACATCTTTGCAGGATTATTGAGAATAACAAAGGCTACTGGAAGTTTCTTTAATGCTTTAATGCATTGTAAACACCGTGTTAACACCAACTTTGAAATCACCCATTTTGTATTGAGGCGTTTTACTCAATATTGGGAAAGGACGGCTGATCGACGCCATGGCGATCAGCGACCCAGAAGTATTACTCCTCAAGAGCCGAAATGGCGATGCCAGGTTTATATGGGATGAGGTCGTTTAATCCATTCCCATTTCTTGAACTTCAAGATTGGCCGATCGAAACAAGGCTGTTCAGAAATTCAAATGACTTCTCTTTGCAGGCGTTCAAATTCAGATATTAGCGCGTACATGAAGCGAAAAAATTGGACGTTGAGCAAGGTACAACAGCAGTATGCTAATAAGGTACTGCAAATGGCCATGGATCAGATGAAGAAGCCAATTGTCTGGGGGGCACCACTGGAAAAGGACATCAAGGTGAACGATTCGTCGTACATGTATTACGCGTATTTGTTTTCAAGTCTTTGCTGTGAAATTCGGAGACAAAATATATACATAATAGGGAGGTTTCGCAAGCGCCCGGTTAGGCCATACGACGACGTTTATCTATTGTTTGGGTATACCCACACAATAGATAAACGTCGTCGTAGGGCCTAACTGGGCGCTTGCGAAACCTCCCTAATAGCAGCGGTTACACTACATAAATCCCCGTGCTTTCCCCGGGGATTTTGCGGTTACACGTCCTATAAATCGCCGGGTCTATAAATATGTCTGAAATCCCCGTGCTTATTAGTCCCAGCGATGTCGAAGGGGCAACGCCGGGGCTATTTTAGACACGGAGATTTTATGTAGTGTAACCGCGGTGTCTACCTTCCAGACACCCCGACAGACGGCGATGCAAATCGAGGAGTCATGCGCTTGCGTACAGGCTATTTCACGCACGGGGATTTTAGATAGGTGTAACCAGGGCTAACGTGCTGTTTTCTGTTTAGCTGAAGTACAACAATGTAACCATTCAAGTGGACAAACTACTTAGCCCGGAAGTCATTGAGGCTATCAAAAATCAGGGCTTTAACGTCATTGTCTCAGCATGCTGGCATCTCCATCACGTGACCTATGGTGAGGATTGGCGAGACTTTTACGAGTGCGAGCCCGAAAATTACACTGGTACGTACNCCCCCCCCCCCCCCCGGCAGTTTCGAATCGATCCCGTTTTATCCACACTCCGAACTGCTCCAGTTGAGGCGATTCTGCGAAGGACCAATAGGTGTCACTTATGCGTGCTAAATTTGCGCCAAACTAGCCAGCCAATCAGTGATCCAATTTCAAGTCCACTTCGGGGCCATAGGGACGATCGTACCAGCCATCATTGCGACCCGTGCCTCTTTCGACATGTGTTTCACTCAGTCAGTTTCATTGAATTAAACGATTGTTTTTATATTGATAGGAGGGCCGCTGAAAGTAGGTTCGCTTATCGGAGGAGAGGCAACGATTTGGACCCATTACATTGATGGACCCAATATGATACCTTTAATGTGGTACGTTTGAATGAAATGTGTCACATTACTCCAGCCGATGTTTGTGGATTCTGTGCTAACCGAGCGAAGGAAGCTGACAACAAGGGATACGTGCACACTTATGGTTGCATCGTCGACAAAATAGATTATAATTTATGAATACGACGGAGCTTTTCGTCAACGACTGCTTCCGCTTGGAACATGGTCAT
>NMRB01000243.1:197521-215441 GCA_002633025.1 Notospermus geniculatus | reverse complement strand
CCCCCCCCCCCCCGCCAATATCCGTGCATGGTATCGTTACAGAGAATTATGCCGCTGTCGTTTTTCTTCTCTAGGCCGAGGGCCTCAGCAATGGCAGAAAGGTTATGGAGTACAAAAGAATCACGTGACATAGGTTACGCCCTCTATCGGTTAGATGAGCACCGATGTCGGATGCTAAGGTAGGGCTAAGGTGTGCTTGCCATTAAAGAAGTTGTGTCAGAATCTGACTTGGTGTCAGATCTGCTGTCACATCTGACTTGGTGTCATACTTGACGCTAGGTGGCGATATCGGAGAATATCACAAAATTTTCGTCCAAGAATCAAAAAATTTCAACGCTGCGTGGAGTATGACTTGGTGTCAGATTCAATAAAGAATGACGTCAATACATGTATATGTCACAATTATGGTGTTTAAAGGTGCTCTAGTTCGAATTGTAAACATTACGGTTTGTTTATTTACATGTACATGGTTGATTGTGATAGTAATTTTTCCTCGGACAGGTGGCAGCACCGTGAATACCAAAACATTAATGCTATCTACTTTTATATCGACATGTATCTTGATAAATATTCTTGTAACTGAAATATATTTATGATTTTACGCTCAAAAACAAACAAAAAGTTGTGAAAGGCGAGATTTAACTCGATTTTGTCTGATTTGTTAGTACCAGAAGTTGACAATAGGTGGCACACCGTAATGTTTACAATTCGAACTAGAGCACCTTTAAAGGTTATGATTGTAAAAACACATTAATGCGCAAGCAAACTCTCGGTATCTTTATTTTCAGACGAAACATCCCATCGCAGCCACTTACTTCTGGTTACTGTGGCCAATACGAGTTTCACGGATGGGTCCAGACGAGCAGAGCAACAAGTGACAGAGTGGCGTACGGCATCCTTTACATCTTATGTGCTTGTGTGATTGATATCATAAAAAATCTGTTCGTTTTCCCTCCGTCTACAAACAGCACCGTAAAGGTAGACATGGCAGAGTCATGATCACGTGGTGAAGTAGGGGCCTATCCATTGGATGTGTTTTAAATAATTTACATGCAACATGATTAAATAATGTAAGATACGTAGGCCTACCTACAGTATATGACCATGATCCCAGATTCTTGTAACCATTGCTTCTTTTTTTTTAAAATTTCTATGTTTGTCCTTGTTAAACTATTCTGTACAGACTTTGAATATCTCTCGTGTACATGAACTTTTTTCTAATGGAATTGACCCGGCTCAGTGTTGTAAAATTTTCTTTCCTTTTCATTGTAAATGGCGGATAAGGTTTTAATAAAGACTGATATGATATTCCTTATTGCAAAGTAATACCCCATTTATGTTCTGTTCTTTCATATTTTAGATTTATAGAAAATGCTGATACTGATAAACTATAATTTGGAAGTAGATTTTCACAAGCTCTTATACGGTCCAAACGGTGTCAGGCATACAATGGGCGGAGTTATTCATTGCACATATGCGTGACTTCTTCAAGAGTTCCACAGAATCTTAAGATCTTGCATCGCGAAGACAGGAGTGCTTAAGTAACTCTAGTATCTCCAATGTGTCTTTCCTATATTTTTGTCCTCCTCCCACACAATAAAGATAAAAGTTGAAAGCGTAATTACACAACCATATGTCGTAAAGAAATTCATTTTGAGCACTGAAACGCAGGCGCCAGTATTCGCTACTCATATCATACAGTTTGGATATTTCTGGTATATCAATGACGAGATGAAACATTCGGAAAGGAACAGACGTTGTGATGTAAGCAACACTGACAAACACGAGCATGCGCGTTAGATATTCCATTTCTTTCCGCTTCTTGTCATCGTGACCTTGACCGACTTCCATTTTGATTCTATTTTTAGATGCAGATTTCACTGTGATTATAATGACGACGTTGCAGCCCAGGATGATGGCGAGCGGCACGAAGGCTCCAAATAGTAATTGAAATCCCGAAGTGAGCATTTCAAGGGTAGGATTGTTCTTGACAGAAATGTAGGCAAAGTCGTTTCCTAAAAGAATCAAATGAAAATGAGAGACTTTTCATACACCGTCTTACTTGCTATTGCACAACGAATTACCCGAACCCTGTTTTGGACTGGATAATCAACAAGCATTCCAGGTGTTTTCCGGTGTAGTAGAATGTCATGTACCCCGATATGAGATGTCCCCCAACAAAAGATTCTGACGGAATAAGCGGCAGCTACAATAGGCCGGACACCAACAGACAGGAACTTCTGTCACGAGATGTCCCCTGAACAAAAGAAGCGGATATCTGGTACCGGGAACATTAGATTTCATTACACCGGCATGCTGACGAAAGAATCACAGAAGCAGATTTGACAGATTATTGCTGACTTCTTGTCTACGACTTCTAGTTCCTCCGTTACCAATCTGAAGAGGTCGCCACCATCGTCCCTCGGCTAAGACCTCTGAAAACGGCTACCACCCAGCACGAGATTCTTGTGCTCATCGATTTTACAAATTGTTTGATAAAGTGACCATACCAATAATTAGAATTTGTTCCAGTATTTGTAAAAATACTGCAATTTTAACATTCCGTTGGGTATTCAATGTTTTACTAAGAACAAAGTACGAACTCTTTCGAATCCCTACGCAGTTACTTGTGCAACGGCCAGACATTAATCCGCCTTGAACGATGCATTTGCACTGCGCAAACGTACTACCGGTCTAGGCATTTCCAGAGTTTAATGTGACATTGAACTCTGGGTACGAGATTGCCTCAGTTACGATGTTTCTGAGCGCCATTTTGAAAGAATTGGTATCAAGAATAAATATACAAGTACTGTACACAGGGTGGTCGAAAAAAAACACACAGGCATCCTTCGACTGCCCAGAGCCCAAATCTGCTGACAGGATAGAAATTGATGGAGAATCTTTCATTCAAGAAGAAAGACGATACCGACCAAGATAACCAGATTCGTTCAAGTGGTTCAAATTCGAGACCGTACATGTATTCTATGAAGCCATCGAGGCCTATTGTCATGTTGAATCTGCAGTTTTCCGAACAAATCAATTTAGGACCACTGAATTCGCTTCAGTGACAAAAATGGTTCTGCGGCTAAACCTGCTGATCCGAATCAAGCTACATGCACATGTATCTTGATGTTATTTTTCTCCCAGAAAAATTTTCTTTGGCTGTTCATTCATACAGGTGGTTTCGGACTGAGAGTGGTGAAGTATGCTTGGGACGTTTTTTTCCCACCCTGTGTAAATTGATAATGGAACATTTACCAGTCCTAGCGTCCGTTGCTGGTTCGTAGGTGAAGAATGTGTTGAGATTCAATGCCGTGAATATCACTGTAGTGATGATGACGACGTTTCTTGTCCTTGAAGGCGTACACAGCCTCGAAACAGACATTGGTAATCGTACGGCTATCAGTCTATCAATAGACATCTCGGCTAGAAAGAGGCCAGATAACATGGCTGTCGTGTACGACCAAAAGTATTGGAATCTAAAAAATCACAAACATTGAAGTTTTAAACACAAAAAGCATGGCATAGTCAGCCATTGGGTGGCGGAAGTATGCTTGTACGTTCCACCGCAAAACGGGTAACTATGCCTGTGTATATTGATATTCATGGAACATTTATATGTACCAGTTCTAGCGTCTTTTTGCATGTTCGTGGATGAAGAATGTGTTGAGGTTCAATGCATTATATCACTGTGGTGATGACAGCGACGTTTCTTGTTCTCGATGGCGTACACAGCCTCGAAGCAGACTTGGGTAACCGTAGGCCTACTGCTTAGAAGTTGGTCGTTTTACCGGTGTACCTGCTGAGATGCGAACCTGTAGACTTTGTGGAAATGGCTGTGAAGATGAAATTCATTTTGTATGTGCATGCCCAGCTTACGATGATGAGAGGAAAAACTTTTTGAATGTGTCGAAAATGAGAACCCTTCCTTTTTTGCAAAGAACAACCAAGAGAAATTTGTATTTCTAATGAGAAATTTCCAAACTAAACTGGCAAAGTTTGTTAGTGTAATATGGCAACAGAGAAAGAAAATCATCTTTAGTAGGCCATCTGCTAACAGTGAATCTTTATGTAGTGACTTATAAGCCCGGGAAGGGCTGGGGAATTTGGTATCGTTGAATTTTGTAATTAGTTATTTTGTAATTTATGTTAATTCATTGTCACTATAATAAAACAATACATACAGTACATACTGCTATGATAGACATATCGGCTAGGAAGAAGCCAGAAAGAGTGGCTGTCGTGTAAGACCAGAAGGGACTTTTCGGTACTAGGAAGGGATGAGATCAGCAGTGTGTTGTCTTATTTTTAATGGATTGCCGATTGCACTGTACTTACATAACAATATATGCTCTCAATTTTGCTGCATCTTCTCCCAGTCGAGGGGCATAAATAAACATAACAGGTAAAAACCAGAACTGTCCTCCAAGAAAGAGGGTATCTGCCGTGGCCATGGCCGTTATGTAAATACACGGAGACAGATTCTTATTGTGTTTTCTATTAGCAACCAATACAGACAAGATATTTCCAGGAATACCAAACACCACTGGCACGATCCAGAGGTAATAAATACAAATCTGGTAGAAAAGTTTGAGATCAGCATAAAGGTCTTCATCATCCTTTTTCTCACCGCTGATATTACGAGTTACAATTTCTCTGTCCACCATGTTGCTCTAATGATACGTTTTTCGACGAACTAGGATGATGCACCATTCCAAGACACGGCGCCAATCATTCGCTTAGTGAAATATACAAAGTGGAAATTAATATCGTAAGTTTCAATACATATGGGAAATCCTCTCAGGCTCCTGTCATGCCTGTGGCTCCTTCTCACAGAAGATTTGTGCGAATTAACAATCTTTGCGAAAAAAATATTTCCGACAAGAATGTGAAATAGAAATCGGGTTTCTAAGGTCAAAGACATTGCTTCCTACAAGAATATGGTGTCCAACCTTTCTGCCAGGCCACAAATATTGCCCTTTCTTTCATAATGCAGAACCAATTTGGAGTGTCCCCCTCTATCTTCGTCTGCTATTGTATCAGCATGCGCTATCATGATCAAAATGAACGCTGCGCATCGCATTTTGACATCATAAAATCATCTCTTTAAAGTTATTTTAAAACTTATTGTTGCTCTGATTTAGAACGAAACTGCTTGATTTTTCATCGAATAGACGTGTTTACCATTCGATGAAGGCAAATGCAGGTAGCTCTGATGAGCATGCATGATGTATTGGTTCAGAAACGCAAGGTGATATACATGTATATGATATACTATTATCATAGTGTCTTCCCTCTTAATGCAATAAAGAAATGATATTTAGAAATTAGTTTTGGGCAATGAAGCGTAGCGTCACTGTCATTTATTTGCCCCGCCAGTAATCGGCGTACCCAGTAGGCCGATTTCGTCGCAATACCGATGACGTTTAAGTAATTCTCCAGGCAGCTCTTTTCAACAAAGTTTTTATACCAGGGGTGTGCTTTGGCTCATGTGCTGGAGGTTGACAAGGAACTAGAAAATGTCGGGACAGAAACGAAACTACGCAGTTTTTCCTTTACACAGATGAAAAGGTGAGAAGTTTTTCAGATTGTGACTACTGACGCCTTGTATTTTGCAATTATCGTGGCACGCAGTCGGGTAATGTGTTCTTCTGCGCATTCGATTTTCTTTTGCTTTCATTATGTTCGTAGTGTAAATAATGTTGAATACTACGGTGACCACCATCTTGAGAACATCAGATCAGGGGTTCTTAGCGCTCGCTCCCTTCGTCAGGGAGCGAGCGCTGAGAACCCCTGCTGTTCTCAGGATGGTGACCACAGGCGACCACTTGGCTATGGGTATATACCCCTATGCGGTTCCGTGGGGTTCGTCGTTAGTACATGTAGGCCTACTCAGGACTATTTGGGTTTTTTTTCAGATGGAGGTTGCACTATCCCGCACTGATCGCTGTCTTACTCTCTTGTCCACCTGCCAGGACCATGTTCAGAATGGCCGCGCAAGTGATGCTTTGGCCACCGCCAGGGTCATCCAGTCGGAGGGAAGAGACTTCGAGAACGCAATGATAGGTTCTCTCAGCGAGTTACACATGTTAGAATTGGAACAGGAAAAGCAGATCGAGGATCTCACCAATCGGGAGTACGAGCTACGAAATGACATAAAGCGGAAAAAAGCCGATGTTTTCCGTTATCAACAAGAGGCGGAGCATCACGAACGGGATGTTAGAAGATATGAATCGGATATTCGAGACGCGCAATCGGACTGGGAACGATACAACAGAGAACTGCAAGAGGCAATGGATAAAGTGGTTCACTTTTTAAAGTGGGCATGGGTTCCCGTCTATGGGTTTATTCTTGGTATACGGGAACTAAAGCAAGGGAATGCTGAGAAGATGCTCGCGGCACACGAGAGAAAATGCCGTTCCCAAGAGCGCAAGTCAGCTGCAGAGAGAGGAAGGGACGAAGCGAGTTCTAGGATAACCCAAGCAAAGAGGGAGGTCGAAGAGGCCGAACGGGAGATGAGGAAATGCCAGCAAGAAAAGAAAGAATGTCATCAAAAGTGCACGGATATTAAGTGTTCCATCGAGAAAGTACTTCATGCTGAAAAAGTTCGTAAAGCCATCGTAAAGTCAACGGAATCCGCCCGTTCAGAAACATATAAACTGGAAAAAATATTTGAGACAGGCAACATAAAATTGCTTAAATCTCGTGGAACGACACAGAAAATGACGCATGTCGGCGAGAGATGGAAGGAAGTCAATGATGAGGTGTGGTCGAACCGGGGCCTTCTCCAGAGTAAAGCTTTGACCGGTTCGAAGTGAAAGGATTATTATGTAAAGATGACAACAAGAGTGCATGTGTACATTGTAGGTTCTGGTGTTCGTTTTAGGTGAAAAAATTGAAGAAATCCGGGTCACTATTACCATATGTATGGTTTTTGAATTTTTTTGGTTTGATATTTATTCACACCAACAAAATACTTGGGTGATGAATACGATCATACATGTAACACCGTGGATTTGATTTGCGTAAATAAAGCATGATACCATAGAAAGAAATAATCGAGCACTTCAAAGTTCCAGTCGACATTCCGCAAGGGACTAGTCAATAGGGAGGTTTAGCAATCAAACAATAAACGTAAACTTTACGACAACGTTATTTTTCATACTAGTACACATTAACCAGATTTTATATTGAATTTTCGGTACAAAAATAAACGTTGTTGTTAACGTTTACGTTTATCGTTTGATTTCTAAACCTCCGTATTATCTCCACTCTCCGTGGTCGTATCGAGCTGCTTTTGGCAATAATATTGCCCATCTTTTTATCCTCTTATTGTGCAACAATATTGATCATGTATGGGCCGCTTTATCTTTGGCACTCCACCTGCTCGTTGACAGATTTTATGACGTGCTTTAATACTAATTATTTAACATTATCGACCACGGACTCGCTATTTAATTCTGCATAAGGCACACATACACCCAATTCAGGGCGCAAATGTTCTTTTGTACAGGATATCTATTACGTTGGAACCACGAAGGCATACATACATACATGCACAGACAAGCACATACCTTCCTGCCTATTTATGAACTGGGCTGTGGTTTGTAATAAGCCCTAATTGATTGTGTTTGTGGTCGGGTATGGAAGGACATGGAAAAGGACAAAAGAGGAAGCCCCTATAAAAGGGTTGACAATAACAACCGGATAAGACACCAACAGTTGTAAGGACTATCCTCTTTCATCAAGGTAAGGAATGCGTGATGTGTCGTATATACACAACAGAAAAAAGTTAGGCCTACTTCTGTTTTTTAGAAGTTTTCGTCAAATTTTACTACTGCCTGTTTTTCATAATTTTGAGCCTGTATAGGCCTCCACTTGCTGATAATCGATTTCTTGTCCGAATCTGGAGTTGGTATCGATGTTCTTGCAAAAGAATCACCCATCCATTTCTCTATTCCCCATAAACGTGGGAAAATCGTATCTGAAAGCAGTGGAAGTAAATGTAGAAAGTATACCAATCTGTTTTTACCCTATGTGGACGATGTTGGGTGAAGGATAATACTAGGATTCACAAGGACTGTTGCATCGCTTGCTGATCCCATGAATAGCATTACACTGTTAGTGTCCTTTTTGTGACAAAATGAGTGTACATGTAGGCTACCTATTTTTGCCATAGACCAGATCAGGCTGGGCTCTCCTATGTTATGAGAAACAAGGGAACAGTATTATTCACGTGGTTGACATCCAGAAGCCTTTACACGTGTTACTTTGACTGAAATCAATAACATGGACTCGTGTCAAATAATTTATTCATTCGCCAACAATACCAGAAGTACCTTTGAAATCATTAGTTATGTATTGACATGCAACTAACATTTCTTCAATAATGAAGTAAGGTTATCCGTCTTCCTGTATTGACTGCCTGACTGCTGTGACGTAACGGATGTTTCAATCAATGAAACATTTTAGTAACCTTGGAGTTCTGTTTCTACCGGAAGGCTGCTGGTTTCATGACACCATTGACGAATGCAAAAACGTGGGAACCAATCAGAACGCTTGTTAGCCAGCAACGGCTATTCTGATTGGTTGAAGGGAAAGGTCAGGTTTAGGGGTAGCATTACATCATTAAGTAGAGAATAGTTGTCCGACGATTTTGCATCCGACAGAGTAGTCTTATAGCGCATATCCAACGAGAAAGAGTTTGAACGTAGCCATGAAACATTGACACGTATTTTTGGATGGTATCACGGACGTGAAACCTTGGGAGTCTCTCTCTATTTCCTTAGGCTTTGAACCAACGACAGGATGGCGACCCCGATGGACCCAGCGGTGGATTTCGACATGTCCTCCCTGCAGGAAAACATTAACATATTATTCGTAACCATTTTTGCTGCAATAGTCCTCTGTGAGTACACCAATTCATTCATGTTGATTTCTCACGAAGATGAACATTATAAGTTCCGATTATTGTACATTTCATTCGTTACGAGTACATATATTGTACAGTGACGAACATAAAAGATCCACTCTTGTTGTCTACATCTGCCATTCGATCCCTAAAGTCACATTACAATGATAACTATAAAAGTTCCAATTATTGTCTACAAGGATTCAACTATAGGTCACATTAGGATAACTATAAAAGTTCCAATTATTGTCTACAAGGATTCAACTATAGGTTAAATTATGATAACTATAAAAGTTCCAATTATTTAGTTTCACGTTGACGTTGTTGGTGGAATTTAAGCTAATTAATGTAGATGCAACATCAGTACGTTTTTGTAGATCAGCCTGATCACAGTTAAAAAAGGAGTGTTAAGACAACACTGAAAATGGGTGTTACTGTAACACCGATTATGAGTGTCCATTACCACCCAACACCAATTTTGGTGTTATGTATCTAACACTGTACTGTAGTGTTAAGTTATCTAACACTGTATAGTAGTGTTAAGTTAACACCCAAATGCAAAAAATATTTTTTAAAAACATGCTGAAAACGTGTTTTTCTCACAACACAGTCGGAAAATAGGTTTTAAACGTCCATTTTGGAAAAATAAAAGAAAGAAAAAAATGTGCAGGTGGTCGGATTTGAACCCGGGACCCTCTGCACCGCAAGCCCCTTCCAGATCCACTACACCATGATTCCACTTGAAAAACAGGAGGGAGTTTTTGATATAAGAATGGCAAACTTTTTATTTTACACTTGAGACCTGCTTCAAAACAGCGAGAAGGAAATGGCAAGCAAAGTTACAATGATTTCATCACTTTGTCTTGAAGAATTAGATTTTGGCATGGCGAAATCAGGAATTTGTTATCAGTGGTAGCTAACACTACTTTACAGTGTTAGACTTTTACCTTAACACCATTAATGGGTGTTCAAAATGGTTAACACTGATGGCTAACATCAATTTTAAGTGTTAGACATTCCCTAACACCATTTATGGGTGTTAAACGTTGTTAACACCGACCCTTCAACACTCCAAATTAGTGTTAAGATCGTTTAACACTCTTTTTAACACTGATTTATAGTGTTATCAGACAGTTAACACTACTTTTGGGTGTATGGTTAACACTACTTTTTTAACTGTTGGAACTAAAAAGCAGTTTTTTTACATCAAAATGCGCCATGTCTGACTGTACATGTATCTCTTTTAGTTATGCAATGTGGTTACACCATGCTTGAAGCTGGCTCAGTCAGAAAGAAGAACGCCACCAATGTTGTCATCAAAGGCTTGTTGTGTACAGGTAGGGGTGATCGGCACTTCATGCCGTTGCTTTGTTCATTTGTGTTCATCAGGCGAGACCAGTCGGGATATTGGACTGTTGTTGACAAACTGTACTGTGTGCGCGAGAATGTACATGTATTTCTGAACATCTAGGTCCATATTAATAAAACCTTGCCAGGCTTAGTTTATACGTGCTAAAGTGCCCAGTTTGTCCAGACAAATATACGTACATGTATACATTTTCGAGAAAAAAAATTATTGCAGTAGGCTATACGTGTAAGAAAACGAAACGTGGCTATCACGTGGCTGTTGGTCATTTTTGTTGTTCAGATTGGACCTCGCCAGACATGCACGGACAAATTCTCCATAGTGTACATCTTACATCATTTTATTCTTCAGTCATCGCCATCCTGGTTTTCTGGGGTATTGGCTACCCATTCGCCCATGGTGCAGGCAACTTTTTCCTCGGCTGGCGTCATTTCTTCAGCGAGGGTTTGCAAGAGAGTTCTTATTCCCATTGGCTCTGGCACACGGTCCTTGCCGTCACTGCTTCAAGTATTGCAACATCCTCCATGGCAGGCAGAAGCGAATTCCTTGCATATCCAGTCGTTACCTTTCTAGTAACAGGTACTTTTTCTTGCTCACATCTCTGCAGTGGTCATTTTGTAAAACGAAGTTTTGAACGATTTTCCACAATCTTCCAAATTTTCTTGGCCTCAATTTCCTGTTGAATCCTTCTTGGAAACAGGATTTTTCGTTCATGAACTGGTGAATGAGATTGCTAAGTTTGCATCTTCAATACCAAAACAAATAAAAAATGAGTTTTGTTCTGAAGATGTCCTCAGGGCGTATTAAAGGAAAATCGAACAAAAAGGTACAAGATTTTAAATGCGGACTGCCTTTCAAAGAAGTTACGGTCTCGGCAACATTTTCAGCAATGTCCAATTAAGTACACATGTCCATGCCTACTCAAACAATTACATTGTAACCAGTTGACATGAATTTGCGTTTGCTTCCAGGAGTAATATTTCCTTTCATATCACATTGGTGCTGGCATTCGGATGGATGGTTAAAACTTGGAAGCAAGACGTACGGTGTCGGTTACGAGGTAAGGAAAATACAAAGCAATCAACCGCTTTTTCTTATGTCGTATTCCAAATCCAGACTCCGTTACATAACGATGATTTTCTATGCTTCAGGATTTCGCCGGTAGCGGAGTTGTCCACATGGTAGGTGGAACAGCTGCCTGGGTAACGGCAATTCTTCTTGGACCGAGGAGGGGGAAATTCGTAAAAGATTCTCGCAAAACAATCAATATACCCAGACATTCAACTCCAGTGAGTAGAAAAAAGGCCTTCTATCGTCGGTGGATAAGCAGATTCATCTCTGTCGTCTATCCATCCATCCATCCATCCATCCATCCATCCATCCGTCCGTCCATCCAATCCATCCATCCATCCGTCCATCCATTTAGTTCAGTAATGGCGGTACAACTCAACATTGATGCTATTATATCAACTTACATTCTCGGCTCTGCATTATTGCGATCTTTTGGCCTCCTCATCTACATTTCGTACCCTTCGAATAAGTATCATCGCCATCGTACGTAGAGGTACAGTTTACATGTGTACATAAAGGCTTCCCTTACATAGAAGTATGCGGTATACGAAAACGCCGGTTAACAATGGCTTCACGGTCGTGACTCCTCGGGAAGCCTTTGTTAACAGGCGTTTTCGTACCGTATACTTCTATGTAAGGGAAGCCTAAAGGCACAAAACAAAAATCCATCAAAGTATAGGCATGACCATCGTCACCATCAGGAATCGCTCCATTTCAGCTCACTGCACTCGGAGGCTTCATCCTCATTTTCGGCCTATTGGCATTTAACGGAGGAGCCAAGGTTAGCATATCGTCAGCGGGGGATGGCGTGATCCTCATACGGACTGTCATGAACACAGTGATAGCTGGCACTTGCGCGGCTGTTGTTGCCGTCTTTACGAAGAAAATTGCAGAAGTATGCTCAAAGGTATGTGTAAATAGGTAACTTACTAAAATGGAAGAAGGACGCGAGTCCAGCCGTCAAGTGATAATTCTTTGAACACTGACAACTGCAAAAATGTACAGAGAGGCTGATCGTACTTCAATTTTAGCGACTGACTAAACTCTACTTGTAAGAAATTTTACCATTTTTTTCAGAATTGTTGCGGTTGTAAGGACTCAGGCTGGTCGCTCTTAACTCTCATTAATAGTACCCTGACAGGGATGGTGGCCATCGCTGCCTGCGCAGATGTTGTCTATCCCTGGGGTGCTGCAGCCGTGGGCGGGTTGGCAGGATGGGCCTACATTGCCTGGAGCATGTTCCTATTGGCGATAAGGATAGATGACCCAACGGATACTGTTGCAGGTCAGTAACCTTCCAAGAGGTGGGGGACTGGTGGAGCCATACTATTGCTTGGGAGTCGCCATCTATTATTCAAAAAAATAACTAAAACCCCTGGGCTGGGCTGTTTCAGAGTGGTATATTTTTGGTCTTTATCTATTTTTGATGTTATCTATTTGTATATCTATCTTGATACATGTAAATATTCTTGTAACTGAAATATATTTATGATTTTACGCTCAAAAACAAACAAAAAGTTGTGAAAGGCGAGATTTAATTCGATTTTATCTGATTTGTTAGTACCAGAAGTTGACAATAGGTGGCACACCGTAATGTTTACAATTCGAGCTAGAGCACCTTTAAAGGTTATGATTGTATAAAAACACATTAATGAGCAAATGCGCAAACAAACTCTGGGTATCTTTATTTTCAGACGGAACATCCCATCGCAGCCACTTACTTCTGGTTACTGTGGCCAATACGAGTTTCACGGATGGGTCCAGACGAGCAGAGCAACAAGTGACAGAGTGGCGTACGGCATCCTTTACATCTTATGTGCTTGTGTGATTGATATCATAAAAAATCTGTTCGTTTTCCCTCCGTCTACGAACAGCACCGTAAAAGTAGACATGGCAGAGTCATGATCACGTGGTGAAGTAGGGGCCTATCCATTGGATGTGTTTTAAATAATTTACATGTAACATGACTAAATATGTACGATACGTATGCCTACCGATATCCATTAGGGACGGGTGATCGTACCAGCCATCATTGCGACCCGTGCCTCTCTCGACATGTGTTTCAGTCAATCAGTTTTATCAGAAACATATATGTTTCTGGTTTTATTGAATTAAACAATTGCTTTTATATTGATAGGAGGGCCGCTGAAAGTAGGTTCGCTTATTGGAGGAGAGGCAACGATTTGGACCCATTACATTGATGGACCCAATATGATACCTTTAATGTGGTACGTTAGAATGAAATGTGTCACATTACTCCAGCAGAGGTTTGTTGATTCTGTGCTAACCGAGCGAAGGAAGCTGACAACAAGGGATACGTGCACACTTTTAATGGTTACATCGTCGACAAAATAGCTTATAATTTATGAATTACGACGGAGCTTTTCGTCAACGACTACTTTCGCTTGGAACATGCTCGTATCTGCCCCCCGCCCCGCCGCCAATATCCGTGCATGGTATCGTTACAGAGAATTATGCCGCTGTCGTTTTTCTTCTCTAGGCCGAGGGCCTCAGCAATGGCAGAACGGTTATGGAGTACAAAAGAATCACGTGACATAGGTTACGCCCTCTATCGGTTAGATGAGCACCGATGTCGGATGCTAAGGTAGGGCTAAGATGTGCATGACATTAAAGAAGTTGTGTCAGAATCTGACTTGGTGTGTCAGATCTGGTGTCAGATCTGACTTGGTGTCAGATTCAATAAAGAATGACGTCAATATATGCTGTCATAATCATGTAGGGTGTTTAAAGGTACTCTAGTTCGAATTGTAAACATTACGGTTTGTTTATTTACATGGTTGATTATAATAGTTATTTTTCCTCGGCCAGGTGGCAGCACCGTGTATACCAAAACATTAATGTTATCTATTTCTATATCTATCTTGATAAATATTCTTGTAACTGAAATGTATTTATGATTTTACGCTCAAAAACAAACAAAAAGTTGTGAAAGGCGAGATTTAAGTTGATTTAATCTGATTTGTTAGTACCAGAAGTTGACAATAGGTGGCACACCGTAATGTTTACAATTCGAACTAGAGCACCTTTAAAGGTTATGATTGTAAAAACACATTAATGAGCAAATGCGCAAGCAAACTCTCGGTATCTTTATTTTCAGACGGAACATCCCATCGCAGCCACTTACTTCTGGTTACTGTGGCCAATACGAGTTTCACGGATGGGTCCAGACGAGCAGAGCAACAAGTGACAGAGTGGCGTATGGCATCCTTTACATCTTATGTGCTTGTGTGATTGATATCATAAAAAATCTGTTCGTTTTCCCTCCGTCTACGAACAGCACCGTAAAAGTAGACATGGTAGAGTCATGATCACATGGTGAAGCAGGGGCCTATCCATTGGATGTGTTTTAAATAATTGACATGTAACATGATTAAAATGTACATGTACGATACGTAGGCCTGCCGATATGACCATGATCCCAGATACATGTAACCATTGCTTCTTTTTTTAAAAATTTCTATGTTTGTCCTTGTTAAACTATTCTGTACAGACTTTGGATATCTCTCGTGTAGATGTACTTTTCTAATGGCATTGACCCGACTCAGTGTTGTACAATTTTCTTTCCTTTTCATTGTAAATGGCGGATAAGATTTTAATAAAGACTGATATGATATCCCCTACTGCCAAGTAATACCCCATTTATGCTCTGTTCTTTCGTATTTTAGATTTATAGAAAATGCTGATACTGATAAACTATAATTTGGAAGTAGATTTTCACAAGCTCTTATACGGTCCTAACGGTGTCAGGCATACATGTACAATGGGCGGAGTTATTCATTGCACATGTGCATGACTCCTTCACTGGAGTTCACAGAATCTTAAGATCTTGCATCGCGAAGACAGCAGTGCTTAACTAACTCTAGTATCTCCAGTGTGTCTTTCCTATATTTTCGTCCCCCTCCAACACAATAAAGGTAAAAGTTGAAAGCGTAATTACACACCCATATGTCGTAAAGAAATTCATTTTGAGCATTGAAACGCAGGCTCCAGTATTCGCTACTCATATCATACAGTTTGGATATTTCTGGTATATCAATGACGAGATAATAAATTCGGAAAGGAACAGACGTTATGATGTAAGCAACACTAACAAACACGAGCATGCGCGTTAGATACTCCATTTCCTTCCGCTTCTCATCGTGACTTTGATCGACTTTCATTTTGATTCTATTTTTAGATGCAGATTTAACTGTGATTATAATGACGACGTTACAGCCCAGAATGATGGCCAGTGGCACGAAAGCGCCAAACAGTAATTGGAATCCCGAAGTGAGCATTTCAATGGTGGGGTTGTTCTTGACAGAAATGTACGCAAAGTCGTATCCTAAAATGAAATAAATCAGTCACAACAAAGCAGAATACACGAGAAAATACATGTAGTATCTATCACCAAGATCACAATCTGTCTCCAGTCAAGGTAACCTATTTGAATATAATTTATTAATAGCCTTCTTAATAGCCATCTTTTAAAGTGAATGATTTCACTCGGGGAGAATTATTGTACTGGGTAAGGGATCAAATTTATCGTTTTTATCAACATATTTACCAGTGGCGGCGTCCTTTGCATATTTGTGAGTAAAGAATGTGTTGAGATTCAATCCTGTAAATATCACTGTAGTGATGATGACGACGTTTCTGGTCCTTGATGGCGTACACAGCCTCGAAACAGACATTGGTAATCGTACAGCTATGAGTCTATCGATGGACATCTCGGCTAGGAAGAGGCCAGATAGCATGGCTGTCGTGTACGACCAAAAGTATTGGAATCTAAAAACATCACAAATCTTCAAGTTACACATGTAGGCCTACACACAAACTGCATGGCATAGTTACTTACCTATTGCTGAACGAAAGTGTTGCAGCTTTCGGGATGCCTTTTTAACAACTCGACAACGACATGTTTCGAGCTCAATCAAACATCTCATCACAATGTATTTCTGAAAGACCTTGGCATTTGGACCAACTTCAAAATACGGGTACTGGATTTTATCTACACGGTTTGAATACCAACGTACATAACAACATATGCTCTCAAGTTTGGTATATCTTCTCCCAGTCTCGGACCGTAGATGAACAAGACAGGTATATACCATGTTTGTCCCACGAGAAATAGGGTATCTGCCGTAGCCATGGCGGTTATATAAATACACGGAGACAAATTCTTATTTTTCTTCCTATTGGCGACGACGATTGAGAGAATATTTCCAGGAATACCAAAAACTGTTGGTACAATCCAAAGGTAATGAAGACAAATCTCGTAGAAAAGTTTGAGATCAGCATAAAGCTCCGCATCATCCTTTCCGTCGCTGCTGATGTTGCGAGTTACGATTTCTTTGTCCACCATGTTGTTCTAATGATACCTTCTTCAACAAACTAGGATGATGCACCATTCCAAGACACGGCGCCAATCATTCGCTTGGTGAAATATACAAAGTGGAAATTATTATCGTAAGTTTCAATGCATGTATCGGAAATCCTCTCACGCTCCCGTGGCTCCTTCTCACAGAAGATTTGTGCGAATTAACAATCTTTGCGAAAAAATATTTCCTACAAGAATATGGTATTCAACATTCCTGCTAGAACACAAATATTGCCCCTTCTTTCATAATGCAGACCCAATTTTGAGTGTGCCCATTTATCTTCGTCTGCTATTGTATCAGCATGCGCTATCATGATCACAATGAATGCTGCGCATCGCATTTTGACATCAGAAAATCTTCTGCTTGAAGTTATTTTAAAACTGTTATTGTTATTTTAAAGTGCGTTGATTTTGAACGAACATGCTTGATTTTTCATCGAATAGACGTGTTTATCATTCGATGAAGGCAAATGCAGATAGCTCTGACAAGTATGCAAAATGTAGCTCAGAAACGCAGGGTGATATGTACATGCAGGCGACACCCACAAAAGTGCTTACAGAACTATAGGAACGAGGTAAAAGAACATGTACCTGTAATCTTAGGATTTCGTATCTAAGACGGCCGTTCCTGACATGCCTGACCGATATGAGTACATGTATGTAGCTACAGTGTGTCTTCCCCCTCAATGCAATGATATACAGAAATTCGTTTTGGGCAATGAAGTGTAGCGTCACTGTCATTTGCTCTGCCAGTAATCGGCGTACCCGGTAGGCCGATTTCCTCGTACCGATGACGTTTATTAAAGTAATTCTCCAGGCAGCTCTTTTCAACGCAGCTTTTTATACCAGGGATGTGCTTTGGCTCATGTGCTGGAGGTTGACAAGGAACCAGAAACTGTCCGATTGCGATATCTGTCGTCATAACAAAAACGAAAGGACGCAGTTTTTCCTTTACACAGATGAAAAGGTGAGAGACGTTTTGTCAGATTGTGACTACTGACGCCTTGTATTTTGCAATTATCGTGGCACACAGTCGGGTATGTGTTGTCTTCTGCGCATTCGATTTTCTTTCGCTTTCATCATGTTCATAGTGTAAATAATGTTGAATATTATGGTGACCACCATCCTGAGAACATCAGGGGTTCTTAGCGCTTGCTCCCTTCGTCGGGAGCGAGCGCTGAGAACCCCTGAT
>NMRB01000243.1:164044-196127 GCA_002633025.1 Notospermus geniculatus | reverse complement strand
TACTAGGATTCACAAGGACTGTTGCATCGCTTGCTGATCCCATGAATAGCATTACACTGTTAGTGTCCTTTTTGTGACAAAATGAGTGTACATGTAGGCTACCTATTTTTGCCATAGACCAGATCAGGCTGGGCTCTCCTATGTTATGAGAAACAAGGAAACAGTATTATTCACGTGGTTGACATCCAGAAGCCTTTACACGTGTTACTTTGACTGAAATCAATAACATGGACTCGTGTCAAATAATTTATTCATTCGCCAACAATACCAGAAGTACCTTTGAAATCATTAGTTATGTATTGACATGCAACTAACATTTCTTCAATAATGAAGTAGGGTTATCCGTCTTCCTATACTGACTGCCTGACTGCTGTGACGTAACGGATGTTTCAATCAATGAAACATTTTAGTAACCTTGGAGTTCTGTTTCTGCCGGAAGGCTGCTGGTTTCATGACACCATTGGCGAATGCAAAAACCTGGGAACCAATCAGAGCGCGTGTTACTCAGTAACGGGTACTCTGATTGGCTGAAGGGAAAGGTCAGGGTTAGGGAAGCATTACATCATTAAGTAGAGAATAGGTGTCTGACGACTTGGCATCCGACAGTCCTCTTATAGCGCATATCCAACGAGAAAGAGTTTGAACGTAGTGGCCCTGAAACATTGACACGTATTTTGGATGGTATCACGGACGTGAAACCTTGGGAGTCTTTCTCTATTTTCTTAGGCTTTGAACCTACGACAGGATGGCGACCCCGATGGACCCGGCGGTGGATTTCGACATGTCCTCCCTGCAGGAAAACATTAACATATTATTCGTAACCATTTTTGCTGCAATAGTCCTCTGTGAGTACACCATTTCATTCATCTTCATTTCTCACGGAGATGAACATTATAAGTTCCGATTATTGTACATTTTATTCGTTACGAGAACATACAGTGACGAACATAAAAGATCCACTTGTTGTCTACATCTGCCATTCTATACTATTCACCTAAAGTCACATTACAATGATGACTATAAAAGTTCCAATTATTGTCTACAAGGATTCAACTATGAAGGTCACATTATGATAACTATAAAAGTTCCAGTTACATTGTATTTAATTTCACGTTAACGTTGTTGGTGGAATTTAAGCTGATGTAGATGCCACATCAGTACATTTTTGTAGAGCAGCCTAAATTGGAACTAAAAACAGCGTTTTTACATCAAATACGCCATGTCTGACTGTATCTCTTTTAGTTATGCAATGTGGTTACACCATGCTTGAAGCTGGCTCAGTCAGAAAGAAGAACGCCACCAATGTTGTCATCAAAGGCTTGTTGTGTACAGGTAGGGGTGATCGGCACTTCATGCCGTTCCGTTGCTTTGTTCATGGAGTTCATCAGGCGAGACCAGTCGGGATATTGGACTGTTGTTGACAAACTGTACTGTGTGCTCGAGAATGTACATGTATTTCTGAACATCCTAGGTCCATATTAATAAAACCTTGCCAGGCTTAGTTTATACGTGCTAAAGTGCCCAGTTTGTCCAGACAATGTGCATTTTCGAGAGAAAAAAATTATTGCAGTAGGCTATACGTGTAAAACGAAACGTGGCTATCACGTGGCTGTTGGTCATTTTTGTTGTTCAGATTGGACCTCGCCAGACATGCACGGACAAATTCTCCATAGTGTATACATCTTACATCATTTTATTCTTCAGTCATCGCTATCCTGGTTTTCTGGGGTATCGGCTACCCATTCGCCCATGGTGCAGGCAACTTTTTCCTCGGCTGGCGTCATTTCTTCAGCGAGGGTTTGCTAGAGAGTTCTTATTCCCATTGGCTCTGGCACACAGTCCTTGCCGTCACTGCTTCAAGTATTGCAACATCCTCCATGGCAGGCAGAAGCGAATTCCTTGCATATCCAGTCGTTACCTTTCTAGTAACAGGTATTTTTTCTTGCTCACACCACTGCAGTGGTCATTTTGTAAAACGAAGTTTTGAACGATTCTCCACTATCTTCCAAATTTTCTTGGCCTCAATTTCCTGTTGAATCCTTCTTGGAAACAGGCTTTTTCGTTCATGAACTGGTGAAACAAATAAAAAATGAGTTTTGTTCTGAAGATGTCCTCAGGGCGTAATGAAAATCGAACAAAAAGGTACAAAATTTTAAATGCGGACTGCCTTTCAAAGAAGTTACGGTCTCGACAACATTTTCAACAATGTCCAATTAAGTACACATGTCCATGCCTACTCAAACAATTAACCAGCTGATATCAGTCAATTTGCGTTTGCTTCCAGGAGTAATATTTCCTTTCATATCACATTGGTGCTGGCATTCGGATGGATGGTTAAAACTTGGAAGCAAGACGTACGGTGTCGGTTACGAGGTAAGGAAATACAAAGCAATCAACCGCTTTTTCTTATGTCGTATTCCAAATCCAGACTCCGTTACATAACGATGATTTTCTATGCTTCAGGATTTCGCCGGCAGCGGAGTTGTCCACATGGTAGGTGGAACAGCTGCCTGGGTAACGGCAATTCTTCTTGGACCGAGGAGGGGGAAATTCGTAAAAGATTCTCGCAAAACAATCAATATACCCAGACATTCAACTCCAGTGAGTAGAAAAAAGGCCTTCTATCGTCGGTGGATAAGTAGATTCATCTCTGACGTCTATCCATCCATCCGTCCGTCCATCCAATCCATCCAGCCGTCCATCCATTTAGCTCAGTAATGGCTGAACAACTCAACATTGATGCTATTATATCAACTTACATGTATCATTCTCCGCTCTGCATTATTGCGGTCTTTTAACCTCCTCATCTAAATGTACCCTTCGAATAAGTATCTTCGCCATCCTACATGTACGTACTAGACGTACAGTTTACATAAAGGCACAAAACAAAGAGGCCATCAAAGTAAGCATGACCATCGTCACCATCAGGAATTGCTCCATTTCAGCTCACTGCACTCGGAGGCTTCATCCTCATTTTCGGCCTATTGGCATTTAACGGAGGAGCCAAGGTTAGCATATCGTCAGCGGGGGATGGCGTGATCCTCATACGGGTTGTCATGAACACGGTGATAGCTGGCACTTGTGCGGCTGTTGTTGCCGTCTTTACGAAGAAAATTGCGGAAGTATGCTCAAAGGTATGTGTAAATAGGTAACTTACTAATGGAAGAAGGACGCGAGTCCAGCCGTCAAGTGATAATTCTTTGAACACTGACAACTGCAAAAATGTACAGAGAGGCTGATCGTACTTCAATTTTAGCGACTGACTAAACTCTACTTGTAAGAAAATTTCACCATTTTTTTTCAGAATTGTTGCGGTTGTAAGGACTCAGGCTGGTCGCTCTTAACTCTCATTAACAGCACCGTGACGGGGATGGTGGCCATCGCTGCCTGCGCAGATGTTGTCTATCCCTGGGGTGCTGCAGCCGTGGGCGGGTTGGCAGGATGGGCCTACATTGCCTGGAGCATGTTCCTATTCGCGATAAGGATAGATGACCCAACGGATACTGTTGCAGGTCAGTAACCTTCCAAGAGGTGGGGGACTGGTGGAGCCATACTATTGCTTGGGAGGACAACTAATCATAAAATGAAGTTAAAGCGAATTGGTATCGAAAAAATTTGATTTAGAAATAGAATTCGAAAGGGGACAAATTCTCGGGAAAAAATGTAAACAAACTTCTCCAGAATGTCAACAAAGAAATGTTCGTGCATTCTGATTAGCTGAAATTTTGTGTTTACAAACACCAGCCAAATGTAAATAAAATCCGCTATCAATTCGCTTTAAAGTCACGAGAAGTACCGGTAGCCTATAAAAAGTGTCGAGTGAATACTTGCAGGCTTGAAGACAAACGGAGCTGATCTGATATATTTTTAAATGCCTGAAAGCATTACATGTAAATTCCAAAAGACAGCCACACCCACAAGGTCGTTTGCTGAACAAATTCTGTTGGTTGACTTAACATTACATTTCACTCTCATCATCATCATAACGTTGTGTTCATTTCAGTGCACCTCGGTGGCGGCATATGGGGAGTGATAGCTCGGCCCTTGCTCAAGATGAACACCGGCATCGTTTACTTGGCAAATAAAAACGCTTTCCTGGTAGGCACGACAATTTGTTTCGAAGATTATCGGCTACCGGAATGTAGATATCTCTCCCAAAGAAGTTCCATTCACACATAGTGTATGATTGTTACCACACAGTTTCATTGTACAGTTATTTACATCTACGTAGTATTGGTCACTCTAATATGGTCACTGTAATACTTTTCTAGGGATTTGCTTGGAATGTTGCTGGTGCTGCGTCGATATTCGGCTGGACTGCTGGCATCATGATGTTGGTACTCGGTTGCATCCGACTGATGGGCCTACTCAGGGTGACCGATGAAGTCGAATCGAAAGGTACAGTCCCCAATGCTGATGTGAATGTACATGTAATTATGTAGAAGTGTATAATTGTGATTGTCGTTAAATATAACTGACTCGTTGCCCACCGAAATCGCTCCTGGATGGTACGTGTAGTTTGTGCAAAAATCCCCAAACCAATTGGCACGTGAAAAATACTCACAGATGAAGGCCTTCTTTCTGGGCAAGAACACTTGTGGGCAACTATAGACCCTCAATTAAAGGACAATGTGTCAATGATCAACGCATAGAGAGTTCTTCTCAAAAGATCCCATATTTGGAAGTCCCTCCTGACTCTTTGTTTTTGTGCAGGTTTGGACATCCTACAACACCACGAACCAGCCTACCCGGAAGATGAAATGGAAGATGACACGCAAAGTGAACTCGGCGACGAGAAAGCTATCATTTCACAGGAAAATGGACATACTATGAGTGGGCTAGGTAAACGCTCAATGTCCTGTATGTAAACATTAAAAATATTTATTTCTACCTTTTGGTGGTGGCATGGTGGTGGGAACGTAGATTATTTCAAACCGAAGCTTTCCGATAATTAGTAGGCCTAATGGCTTACGCAAAGATTCTGACTGAGGCACTTTCATATTTGACCCTAATAGAGGGGTTTAGTTTAAACATATTTTTATTCTACATGTACACATAATAAATGCAGAAGAATAGGGTTTGGACAAAAGTTATTAAAAAACTTACAAACGTCCTCACCATATGCCAGTTACAAACACTTGTCATAGAATGAAGATACATTATCCCTAATAGAGGGATCTGGAATAATAGGAGGATTAGAAATCAAACGGTAAACGTAAACTTTACGAGAACGTTATTTTTCATACAACATTGTACACATTAACCAGATTTGATCTACATGTATTGCATTTTCGGTACAAAAATAACGTTGTCGTTAACGTTTACCTTTATCGTTTGATTTTTAAACCTCCCTAGTATGTCCCTTTCACCGTTCGCAACTTGGAGAAAGAAAAAGTCGTAGGTTATCAACGACTGCCATTCGCTATTCAGATTTCGCTCCCACTGTCGATATCGTTAAAAACTAATAAAAAAATTGCTTTTGATATTTCAGATTTTATGGGACCCCATCTCCATCGCCAAACATCTATGAATTCACCAGTGGGACACACGGACCGTCAATCTGGGCGAGGAAGGAGCCACCGTGATGGAGTTGGAGGTTTCGACAACCCAACATTCGATGCTACCACTATGTTCTGAATACGACGCGCCTAAGTTCAGCTAGCTAATTAGAGCATTCTCAGTACATATGGGCCGAGTGCATACATGTACATGTATCTACTAAACATTTTTTTAGCGATAGTTACCGCCACTCTGAGGGATGCAGGACCCAACGGAGTTGAAGGTGTCAACCACCCGAGATTCGACGCTATACGACCATGTTTTGAAAAGGACAATAGCTCAGTTATGTAAATGGCTGAATCCATGACACCTATACAAGCCTTACCTAAGAGGTCTTGTACATTTGCCAGGCAGGGTGTTGCGTTAAAAAAGAGTAACCTTCAAACGAAGGAAGGCTTGCGGCTCATGACAAACACGAGCTCTACGCAGTGGATAGGGGATACCACTGGTACTAAATGTTTTATATCCTGAATGACCTGTATTATCTTTGTATTTTAGTTCTACTTTTAATATTTAGTGGTCAATCAGGATTAAGAGCTGTTCATATTAGCTGTTCTTGCCGTTAGCTTTCTCTCTGCTTTACCATTGAACATTCTTAGAGGCACTGTTCGTCACAGTCAAAATTACCAAAGCAAAAATACTTCACTCTGTTAAGTTCAGTGTCGTAACGTTTCGTTTACTTTCAAATTAACTTTTATATAAGCCTGAAGTTGATATTCTAGTTGAGACGGAAGCACAGGTTTATTATAATTTTATGCATCGGGTGTATGAAGGTTGCAGTTTGGTAATATTGAATAAATTATGACTGACAATTTGAACCCGGTATCAAGTATGCTATTGAGACTTCTATAATCAGCCGTCTCTATCACGTAATCAATAGCCTATAGTAGTACAACTACATACAAATGTAATAGAAATCTGCATTGGTGCGAAATCTACTAATATCAAATCAACTTTGTGCAAACAAGGAATAGAGGGAAATGGATATATGGGGAATGAATGAATAAAAAAAAACACCACACTTGATGGCATCAAATTGATATTTATTATTCGTATCATGCGGTCAATGGTATACAAGTTTAGTTGTACCATCAAAACATAGTTCAGTTTCTGCTACAATGTCGAAAATGATGAATGAGACCGGATTAAAGTATTATTGGACTGAATTGACCATGACATTGGCTGGGGGAAGCCATTGGACGCTTGCTGTTTGGAGTCGATTGGAAAAAATTCACTTGGCCTGGCTGGTCCCCGGTGCCGGGAACATATTGGCATAGTACATGTATCTCAGAGTTTTTCCCAGGCTGAACGCCCCAAACCCACGAGTGCCGCGACTGCGCTTGGTGTTAATAAAATGCATCACGTTATAAAAGCTTCCAATAATGCCGATCAAATTGATGGAGAACTTTCCACCAGTTATAGTTCAGCTACCGGAATTCAGCCTGGAATCATGAATTGATCACTTTTGTAAGCCTTCATAAGTGTGATCATCATAGACACATCGTTTGCCCGTCTCAATCAAAGATGAAGAAAATTTTCGAGGTTATTTTGGAGGACGCCTTCTGATTCGCCATACTGAGTCATATGATCTCAGCGGCACACTGCATGTATGCTTCAAATATGGCCGCCATCATTTTCATCACTTGAGAAGTTCGACGCGCTCTAATACCATTACTAACCCTTCACCAGGCAAGGTACCATTCTTCAACTCAATCTTTCATGTGCAGCAACAGTTTCCATGCCTAATTGATAACGAAGATCATTCAAAGCAGATTCGAAGATGGGTGTGTACACTCGCCAGCACTGGCATTGACTGGGGCTATACGGTGTGTGTGGATCAACTAGGTCAACATGACAAACATACGTAGCATGCCGCTTAATGCAAACCTGGTTCCTCTGGCCAACGATGGTGGCGCTGACTGATACTCACAATGATCCTAGGCCTCAACCAGCAAACCATTATTGCCGTCTTGAAGAGTATACGGATGATTACTGGGACATTCAATTCCAACATCCTTCACCCCTTAAATATGAATTTCGTTGAGCTTTTCTTTGATATTCGGTTTATAAAAATGACTATCATACACACTTGTTTATATCAAACCTATGTACAAATGACAAGACATTATCTGAATGCAGGACTCCCTAATACAAAATAGCGCCCTGCCCACGTTTATCTACAATACATTTCATGATAATACAGCATTCTCTTTTATAATACTCGATAAGAACGATGGACAGTCTACATGTACGCAACATCACAATGCCCAACCAGTGTGGGTTCTGCCACCTAAATCAACCCTGATTATGATTCAATCTTAGACCCGTTGTCTTCGAACAATAAATCAACCCGGAGTCTATCCCCGATCTGCCCAACAAATCGACGCCATCTTCACCTTGGCCAGTGCCGTCACCTAAAACAAGGTCCCTACTTCAACCAAAACTTGGAAACAACGCCAGCCCAACAGCACTCTTCTGGGCACAACTTCTGAAGCCTTTAAATCATCATGCCATGTAACTGATAGTATCCACACTAGTTATACAACCTTCGGGATGTCCCATAAATACTTCGTCACAATCCATAAGAGGCGCATGCGCGATCATCAATTAATACTGATACTATCCTACATGTATGATGATAATTTATCATACTATTCTTTGCACCGATTTCGCCATTTGTAGGCCCATCAGGCCAACACTGGAAAGTTAAACTTAAGTGTATTACCACACACCAGCATTACAATATACGATATTGTGTGGATAAACATACAAATCACGTTGATTCATTCCAAACTCTTCAGGTACATGTACGAAAGTTGCACCATCACGTTTCATTTATCACCAACTTTAATAAACATTCTCATCTTCCACCACCTCTCAATTCCATTCATCAACATCGCCGTGACGATAAATTGGATTTCCTCTTTCTTTAGTCATCACTTGTATCAAATTTTGGACAATCTGTTTGGATTTCGCCAAACATTCACCATTACAGCATCTTGACATCTTGACCATTACGACCTTTGTGACTTAGACGTCAGAGGGCATGGTTTATACTGTAGCCGTTGAATCCTTACAAAGCGACTGACTTTCCCACTTTGGACAGCAAACCAGGCCTGAAGATCCCGTGTCACCAATGCCCTCAGCACTTAGACCTTGGACCGACACTGACGAATATTTGAAAACCCAGCGCCATCTATGGGTGCCTACGTCGTTGTTGTTGTCGTAGTCGGACCAACCGTTGATGCATCGTGAATGTGTGCATCTTTTGTATCTTCATTAGAATGTGATGGATGTCGCGAGAATGGTGCGCGATAGAGCTTCGTACGTCGCGCGCAGGGTGCGCGAAGCACATGGGATGTCAATTGTGCCCTGTACTGTACATGTTGGCCTACTTTGTGCAGAAATCCCCAAAAGCAGTTGGCGTGTGAAACATACTGGTGAAGGCCTTCTTTCTGGTCAAGGGCACTTGGGCAACTATAGACCCTCAATTATTATATAAAAGGGCAATGTGTCAATGATCAACGCATAGAGAGTTCTCAAGAGATCCCATATTTGGTATTAAAAAAGTCGCTCCTGACTTTTTGTTTTTGTGCAGGTTTGGACATCCTACAACACCGCGAACCAGCCTACCCAGAAGATGAAATGGAAGACGACACGCAACGTGAACTCGGCGACGAGAAAGCTATCATTTCACAGGAAAATGGACATACTATGAGCGGGCTAGGTAAACGCTCAATGTCCTGTATGTAAAATTAAAAATATTTATTTCTACCTTTTGGTGGTGGCATGGTGGTGGGAACGTAGATTATTTCAAACCGAAGCTTTCCGATAATTAGTAGGCCTAATGGCTTACGCAAAGATTCTGACTGAGGCACTTTCCTATTTGACCCGAATAGAAGGGTTTAGTTTAAATATATTTTATTCTAGATATAATAATGCACAAGAATAGGGTTTCAACAAAAGTTATTAAAGAACTTACAAACATCCTCACCATATGCCAGTTACAAACACTTGTCATAGAATGAAGATCTATTATTCCAGATCCCTCTATTAGGGATAATGTGAGGTTTAGAAATCAAACGGTAAACGTAAACTTTACGACAACGTTATTTTTCATACAACATTGTACACATTAGCCAGATTTTATCTACATGCATTGCATTTTCGGTACAAAAATAACGCTGTCGTTAACGTTTACCTTTATCGTTTGATTTTTAAACCTCCCTAGTATGTCCCTTTCCCCGTTCGCAACTTGGAGAAAGAAAAAGTCGTACATGTAGGTTATCAACGACCGCTATTCGCTATTCAGATTTCGCTCCCACTGTCGATATCGTTAAAAACTAATAAAAAATTGCTTTTGATATTTCAGATTTTATGGGACCCCATCTCCATCGCCAACCATCTATGAATTCACCAGTGGGACACACGGACCGTCAATCTGGGCGAGGAAGGAGCCACCGTGATGGAGTTGGAGGTTTCGACAACCCAACATTCGATGCTACCACTATGTTCTGAATACGACAGGCTTAAGCTCAGCTAGCTAATTAGAACATTCTCAGTACATTTGGGCCGAGTGCCTACATGTATCTACTAAACATTTTTTGAGCGATAGTTACCGCCACTCTGAGGGATGCAGGACCCAACGGAGTTGGAGGTGTCAACCACCCGAGATTCGACGCTTTTGAAAAGGACAATAGCTCAGTTATGTAAATGGCTGAATCCATGACACCTATACAAGCCTTACCTGAGAGGTCTTGTACATTTGCCAGGCAGGGTGTTGCGTTAAAAAAGAGTAACCTTCAAACGAAGGAAGGCTTGCGGCTCATGACAAACACGAGCTCTACGCAGTGGATAGGGGACACCACTGGTACTAAATGTTTTATATCCTGAATGACCTGTATTATCTTTGTATTTACATGTATATTAGTTCTACTTTTGATATTTTAATTTGGTCAATCAGGATAAGGAGCTGTTCATATTAGCTGTTAACGTTAGTTTTTCTCTGATTTACCATTGAACAATACATTCTTAGAGGCACTGTTCGTCAGTCAAAAACTACCCAAGCAAAAAATACTTCACTCTGTTAAGTTCAGTGTCGTAATAAACGTTTCGTTTACTTTCAAATTAACTTTTATACAAGCCTGAAGTTGATATTCTAGTTGAGACGGAAGCACAGGTTTATTATAATTTCATGCATCGGGTGTATGAAGGTTGCAGTTTGGTAATAGTGATGTTTCGCAAGCGCCCGGTTAGGCCATACGACGACGTTTATCTATTGTTTGGGTATACCCACACAATAGATAAACGTCGTCGTAGGGCCTAACCGGGCGCTTGCGAAACCTCCCTAATATTGAATAAATTACGACTGACACCGGGTATCAAGTATGCTATTGAGGCTTCTATAATCAGCTCCGTCTCTATCACGTAATCAATAGCCTAAAGTAGTATAGTACATGTACATACAAACAAATGTACATGTAATACAAATCTGCATTGGTGCGAAATCTACTAATATAAATCAACTTTTGTGCAAACAAGGAATAGAGGGAAATGGATATATGGGGAATGAATGAATAAAAAAAGCACCACACTTGATGGCATCAAATTGATATAATTTATTATTCGTATCATGCGGTCAATGGTATACAAGTTTAGTTGTACCATCAAAACATAGTTCAGTTTCTGCTACAATGTCGAAAATGATGAATGAGACCGGATTAAAGTATTATTGGACTGAATTGACCATGGCATTTGCTGGGGGAAGCCATTGGACGCTTGCTGTTTGGAGTCGATTGGAAAAAATTCACTTGGCCTGGCTGGTCCCCGGTGCCGGGAACATATTGGCATAGTACATGTATCTCAGAGTTTTTCCCAGGCTGAACGCCCCAAACCCACGAGCGCCGCGACTGCGCTTGGTGTTAATAAAATGCATCACGTTACAAAAGCTTCCAATAATGCCGATCAAATTGATGGGGAGCTTTCCACCAGTTATAGTTCAGCTACCGGAATTCAGCCTGGAATCATGAATTGGTCACTTTTGTAAGCCTTCATAAGTGTGATCATCGTTTGCCCGTCTCAATCAAAGATGAAGAAAATTTGCGAGGTTATTTTTGAGGACGCCTTCTGATTCGCCATACTGAGTCACATGATCTCAGCGGCACACTATGCTTCAAATATGGCCGCCATCATTTTCATCACTTGAGAAGTTCGACAAGCTCTAATACCATTACTAACCCTTCACCAGGCAAGGTACCATTCTTCAACTTAATCTTTCATGTGCAGCAACAGTTTCCATGCCTAATTGATAACGAAGATCATTCAAAGCAGATTCGAACAGTCTTGTCGAGCAGTCGTGATGGGTGTGTACACTCGCCAGCACTGGCATTGACTGGGGCTATACGGTGTGTGTGGATGAACTAGGTCAACATGACAAACATACGTAGCATGCCGCTTAATGCAAACCTGGTTCCAATCGTCTTCGACTCGGAAGCTTTCGGCAACCTTCGGGCAGCCATTATAAGCACCTCGTCCGTTGCAACATTCACAATGCCTAATTGGTGACTTAGATCATTCAAATAGATAGTTTGAACAGTCTTGTCGAACCGATCTTCATCAAAGTAGTTCACAGAGCAATATGACGCTGTCCGATATACGTCAGAGTTACGATGTTGGCACGAATCGTTCTCTGACGTTCAGATTGACCTGGTTCCTCTGGCCAACGATGGTGGCGCTGACTGATACTCACAATGATCCTAGGCCTCAACCAGCAAACTTTTATTGCCGTCTTGAAGAGTATACGGATGATTACTGGGGCATTCAATTCCAACATCCTTCACCCCTTAAATATGAATTTCGTTGAGCTTTTCTTTGATATTCGGTTTATAAAAATGACTATCATACACACTTGTTTATATCAAACCTATGTACAAATGACAAGACATTATCTGAATGCAGGACTCCCTAATACAAAATAGCGCCCTGCCCACGTTTATCTACAATACATTTCATGATAATACAGCATTCTCTTTTATAATACTCGATAAGAACCATGGACAGTCTACATGTACGCAACATCACAATGCCCAACCAGTGTGGGTTCTGCCACCACGTAAATCAACCCTGATTATGATTCAATCTTAGACCCGTTGTCTTCGAACAATAAATCAACCCGGAGTCTATCTCCGATCTGTCCAACAAATCGACGCCATCTTCACCTTGACCAGTGCCGTCACCTAAAACAAGGTCCCTACTTCAACCAAAACTTGGAAACAACGCCAGCCCAACAGCACTCTTCTGGGCACAACTTCTGAAGCCTTTAAATCACCATGCCATAGTTAGTATCCACACTAGTTCTACAACCTTCGGGATGTCCCATAATACTTCGTCACAATCCATAAGAGGTACATGCGCGATCATCAATTAATACTGATACTATCCTACATGTAGGCCTATGATGATAATTTATCATACTATTCTTTGCACCGATTTCCGGATCTGTAGGCCCATCAGGCCAACACTGGAAAATTTTACCTCACACCAGCATTACAATATACCGGTACGACATATTGTGTGGATAAACATACCAATCACGTTGGTTCATTCCAAACTCCTCAGGTACATGTACGAAAGTTGCACCTGCCATCACATTTCATTTATCACCAATTTTAATAAACATTCTCATCTTCCACCACCTCTCATTCCATTCATCAACATCACCGTGACGATAAATTGGAGTTCCTCTTTCTTTAGTCATCAATTACATCAAATCTTGGACAATCTGTTTGGATTTCGCCAAACATTCACCATTGTTACAGCTTCTTGACATCTTGACCATTACGACCTTTGTGACTTAGACGTCAGAGGGCATGGTTTATACTGTAGCCGTTGAATCCTTACAAAGCGACTGACTTTCCCACTTTGGACAGCAAACCAGGCCTGAAGATCCCGTGTCACCAATGCCCTCAGCACTTAGACATTGGTCCGACACTGACGAATATTTGAAAACCCAGCGCCATCTATGAGTGCCTACGTCGTTGTTGTTGTCGTAGTCGGACCAACCGTTGATGCATCGTGAATGTGTGCATCTTTTGTATCTTCATTAGAATGTGATGGAATTTGATGGAAGATTAAAAAGAACGTCAGTAGACTGGCTATTAAGAATATGTAAAAGAAAAGTCTATCTAGGAATTTGGCGAACGTTGACCAGCCCTCCGGCGACTGACACGGACATGGGGGTGGCGGCTTTGGTACTGCTGAGCTGGTCTCACCCTGGGTACCGTCATCCACGTTCGCTTTGCTCCCTTGGCTACCGGATTCCCGGGCCATCCCAGGAAAAGTACAGTTACACATGATATCCTCGCCACTGTTTTTATTCAGGTTTCCGTTGACGCGCGTACGCTGGTGTGGCGTCAACGCTTCCATCTCGTGAGAACCCGCTAACGTGTCTATTTCAATGTCACACGTTTGGCCATGGGTGCCAGATCGGTGAATACTGCTTTTGCACTTAAGGCGGACTTTCGATTTCTTCTTTTGTGAACAGTTGCATCGTATGACTCTTCTACTGGCCCATCTTGGTAATTTCTGTTTCGAATATCGCCGAAGGTGAATGTTTGTAACGATCACACCCATGACTAAGGCTATGGACACCATCAACATCGTGGCACCAAATAACATACCTGAAAGTAAAGAATAGTCATAAATGAGTAGATGAAACGGCATATTATTCAACTGCCTATCGGATATTGGCTTTGGACTGTCACTTTATTGGACACAGATGTAAAACCTGACGAGAAGGATGGCATTCTATTGCTGTTGAAACCAGCCGAGCTGACGAAAAACCAGCCGTTCGAAATGTGACCAGCAGATCCGGGGGAAAATTCCTAGCGATTTAGGAAGAGTAATTGTTAACCTACCTAAAAGTGGTATCGCGTCAGGAGTTGGCGGCAGCGTTTCGCCGATGATCATGAGAAAGACGACCAAGGCAAGCAGAATAGTAATCTCTAGGTTGACCTTCTCGCCTGACTCGATGGGAAGAAAGAAACCCAACATGGACACGACGTAGATCAGCATACAGGGGAAGATGAGGTTGAAGATGTAGAACAAACTCCGTCTGTTCATGTGGATTGTAAAGGTTACATCTGGATATGGTTCCTTGCAGCATGCGTAGATTTGCACGTTGCGTTTTACAGTGATCCGGTCGACCCACCTGAAAGGTCAAGGTTATTTTCGAGGTCAAGGTGACAGGGAAAACTCAAGGTCAGGTAAGATTTAAATGTACGTGTCCGTCCTCCTTCAGCAGGGCTTTGGTCTCGCTCCTTTTCATTCGCTCGCAGGAGATGGAGAGGAGCGAGGTAAGAAACCCTGTTTAGTTGTGGGAGGATGGCTTCAGAAATATGGACACCTGATCAAGGCTGTTTGTCTCAGTGCCTAAACATACATTTTCTCTGCCTCAAATATTTGAATACACGTCCAGCCATTAATATACATACCATTCCTGATTTTCAGCAGTATAATACACAGTATTCTTATACTTCGAATTATAATACATGTCCAGCTCAAAACCACTGTACGTCCAGGATATGAAGACCACGTCACAGTGTTGAGAATCGAAAGGGAAATGTCTAACATTGAGGGTACAGTATATTTTGATGACTGCAGGAAACATCCATAGAGTCTCGCCCGTGTGTTGGACTATTGCATAGGTGTTGAGGAAGCCGCTAAAACTGTCATCAGCACTGGAATAGAACGAATGATAGTGTATTTTAAAAACATCTTCATCAAATGTCCTGCCCTGAAATATCTTTTTTTCTTTATGAACGCGGACACCGAAAGTTGCAGGAAATGGATGTGGTGTACACATGAAGCACTCCTTGTATTCAGCCATCATGCTGAGGTAGTCACTGGTTCTGAGTGCTCGCTCCTACGTACGGCACACACATGGAGCGAGTGCTAAAGAACCACTGCATGATTACCTACAGTGTACATGTAGGATGTTCAGCCTTAGTACCATTACGGAGTCTGGATAAATGAATTCAAATGTTGATTTTATGGGACGTCGAAAGCTAACGCCGAGTGACTACTTCAAGAACTGTCAGAGTAAAGCTTCAAGCCAGTCACTGGCGCAGACCCGTGGTAGTGAACACCTCCATGATTTTATTCCTTCAACCACCAAACGCTCAACCATCGGTCAAAACCATCACGTTTAATCACGGTCTCGGGGGTTCCTGGCAAAAGATCACCACTCGTGTGTTCTGCTACCTCGGAAATCCCACTCGTGTGGTTTTATATTTATCATATACCACAAGAAGCGCAAAAAATGACAAAAATACCCCACCGATGCCACTTGTATCACCGCATGCATATCCGTGAATGTGTATCTGAGTGATGTTTCCATATTCCAAAGAGTTCCACGTCAAATACTCGTCTTTCCACCGCTGAAAAATAATGAAGATCATCAGAAAAGAACCTTCACTGGTGAATTTAACAATAAGCTTACGGTTGAAAGAATTTTGCAAGATTGTATCGATCAACCCAGTTTGTTTCCTTCAGCAACATCAGGTAAATGTATGGTAAATGTATAAGGTAATAATAATAACGATGCTCGTCCTTGAAAGATGGCCATAACGGTATCGTAGCGCAGTCAACTAGTCGTTATTCTCTCTGTGAAGGATAGGTCCTATCAACTGTCTGTGCTGCTTCCATTGGTTCAGCGATGGATTTGCAGATGGCGGTACAACCATTCTAATGTAGTCGGTCGTTTCTCAGCCAGGACCCATGTTCCCGAAGCCGTCGTTAGGTTAACGATGTCGTTAAAACTGGAAAAATGCATAGCGTAACGACATCGTTAACTTAACGATGGCTTCGGGAACATGGCTCCGCAGAGTTTGTAGAAAGGTAACGGTAGTCGACGATTTTTAGACCAGACCAGTGGTTCAGCTAAACTGAAGTGTCTCTAGACGTTATTTAAAATCAATTTAGTGCCATTCGACGTTGGTTTCTCCTGGTGAACCTGGTCAAATCAATTCCAGTCTTGTATTTTTGTATAGCATGTCCCCCAGTAACTCGTGCCATAAACTTGTGCGGAAAAGCTGTTGTCACCTTCTTGTGGTCAGCCTTGGGCAGTTGTTATCAGTCAACTTCTTGTGGCCAGCCTTGGGCAGTTTTTATCAGTCAACTTCTAGTGGCCAGCCTTGGCCAGTTGTTATCAGTCGACTTCTTGTGGCCAACCTTGGGCAGTTGTTATCAGTCAACTTCTTGTGGCCAACCTTGGGCAGTTGTTTATCAGCCATTTTAGATAGTTTGCTTTAATTCCAAGTCGACCACCCCGAACCAAACCAAGCTCATCTTGAAATACATACTTACCAATCGTATTGATACTAAAGCGGAGAACGTCTGATGTTTTTCATTCTGAAAAGAGAAAAAGATGAACTCATGATACGTTATCTAACTCTACTCAGATAGCGACACAAATCTGAGATTAACAGAACATGCCTTATCTATGTTTGTAAAAGGAATATATTCCCTCTGGGCTGGATGAAGCCTGTTTATTGCCCAAGAATCGGTCATTATTTTCGATCAGTTTAGAATTTACCTTGCGGTAATTTTTCCAAAAACAATTCCAAGGTTGAAGGCAAATATATGCCTTCCCCCTTAAGTATTTTGATTATTGAACACTTCCCACTCGTGATGAGGCATTAACACAGAAAAATGAACAGCAGTCCTATGTATAAGTTCTCCAGGCCTGCTAATGGGGCCCGCAAGCCACAACACCACATTGGCCCTGAAACTCCGAACTCAAAGCACAATTAGCGAGATTCGCAACGGCCCGCTACGACAACGTTTAGTGATGATTCACCTTGTTGGAGTAACATTGACATTCGAAGGAATCGTCGCTGAATTGTCTTCGGCCTTATGAAAACTCACTATTTTCTCTAGTTACGTGTACTTCCAACTTACCGTGTCTAAAATATGGTAGAGTGCGATGGCTATGTTGGCTCTGATGGTCGTATTATCATACTTCACCGGACGTGACGTCTTGTCATAATTCTTCATTAATTTCTGTTTGATTTTGTATTCCCAGGATCGAAGCGGTTCGATATAGTCGTCACCCTGTTTTTTCTTCCTAGCTTTTGTCACCTGGCGCCTTTGCCCACCTGGAAGAAAGAGGGGACACGTCGGTTAATGGTTCAGTTGGTAGCATGCTGATAATAGATGGCGCAGTGGGTAGTGTGACGTCACGGGTGACCCGTGTTGAGACGAAAAGATGTCTGCGCGTGAATGCAATAATGCGAGGCAGTACTTAGTAACGACAGGGAGATTTAACAATCACGTTCCAACGTTCTTCAGCTTGTTCTTCGACGACTAATAATTCATCTGCACCTACATGTATTTATAACCAATTAATTCATGAATAATTCATCAGCTCATGAATATTAATGTAATGATGCCAGTCCGCCTGTCTCAAGTAGTTTGGAATATGTGGAATCATTTGTAGTTTATGTATTTATGTAACTGATATTCCTGACAGGTCCGAGACGTTTTCGTCTAATGTCTCTGGCGAATGATAAATCACCTGTCAATTCTCTTTAGTGTTGCAAAGATTCGGTAAAATTGACGAGCGCCAATTAGTTTTAGTGTCAAAAACAAACTTCATCACGTCTAGACCTTTGTTGGGGAGATATCAAAGTAATTACTTTACGAGTATTGCAAGTAGTCTGACATACTTAAAAGATTTAAGTTGCACTTAATAAGTTGTCCCGAAAACTGGTGATACACAATAATGGTAGAGATCACAAACATCAACTACGCTTAGGCCCGGTTGCACCAGTCATATTTAAGGTCGACTTTGTGCTCAAGCTAACCTCAAAGTCGTTCTCAACCTCAAATTGTAATGGCAAATCATATTATTTAGTTGAGGCCAACCTCAAACCTAACTTTGAGCATAGCTGGTGCAACCGGGCCCTAGAGTCAGTTTTGCCCTTCACGAACACTTGAACACTGGCCATAAGATCTGCCCCATTTTAGCTAAGGTCAGCAATTATGCAGGAAGCAAAATGTTCTTTTGTACCCTCACGAACGATAAGAAGGTGGCTTCTGGATATTACAACATCATCATATTCTAGATTAGATCGAATCAAAGGTACACTACAGTGCATAAACCTCTATAAACTCTAAGGGAGATTGTCAGACCGTCGTTTGCATCGACGTCTTTTGTCCAAGTTGACAACACTGAGAAATGACAACATCTGACACTTCACAGTCTGTTCGGCCATAATATTTCTGTAAATTGTCATGGCTACTACGAGCAAGAAAACTTCACTGTAAAAACGAATGGGCTCGAGAGACCCATGATTTTGTCCACTACCTGGACACATGGGTTTTGAAACGTGTTCAATGGAGAATGGGTCCATGGTGCCCAGAATATTTGTTCTTCGAGCCTGAAACGGACAGGTCTATAGGTTCCAGTAACCCATAATGAGAGTTTCATAGGTCACTTTGGCCCATCTACGAATGCTACCGTGGGGTGTTGGCACCCATGAGCAGCAATAGTAGATGGGCCAAAGTGACCTGTGAAACTGGTCATTATGGGTTACTGGAACCTAAGGACCTCCTCGTTTCAGGCTCGAAGAACAAATATTCTGGGTACCATGGACCCATTCTCACCTCAAACCCACGTGTCCAGGTAGTGGACAAAATGGTTTTTACAGTGTTGCCATGTTTGCTGTAGGTTTAAACTCTATGCTTGTTAAAGTGAAATCACCCCCGATTGGCTAAGAAGGCTTGAAAATTAAGAGACAATTCCTTAAATTTGTGTTCCGAATATAAGGATAGCAATTACGAAATTAGAAGTCCGGGAGTTCGCAAACGTGATTTTCATTCGTATTCTTGTCTCCCTTTCGAACATTAACCCTTTTATGACGGAACGTCCAAATGGCAAGACATCGAACACGTCTCTTGTTTATAGCAATTGACTTGACAGAAGAATGAGGTGCCCCTTTTCTATCTACCATTCGAGATGGCGAAGTCCTGTAATTGGCTCCCATTCGACAATATGCCGGAAAGACGTTGATTGGTCAGTTAGAATCTGATGGGTTCTTACTTTCGAATGTCGAGACGGGTCACTTCTGGCCATTTCTGATGATGAGTTTCAAAGAGTCTAACAACAGTAGTTGTTTGACACGTTCCGACGCTAATCGGCCGATGGATTCCGCCACCGTATTTACCATTCGTCAGAAAAAGTGCTTCTTTGCGGAACATGCGACCGATCGCCGCCGAGATCTCGGGAACATGTCACTCCTAATACGTACATGTAGAGTCAATCGCCAGACGCGAGTTGTTGGCAAAAACGATATCTTCATTTAGTAGGGCGCATTGCCAAAAAACCCACCGAAAGATTTTCCTTGTATCAACGTAACTTTTATGTCCAAGTATTTATATGAGATGTGTCTACATGAAACATATTTCTTGCTATACTAAATCTATATCGAGACGCTGTGGAAACTACCAGTGATACAGAGCGCAGTAAAGTAATATTGGCTTAAGGATGTCTGCACAGGGGCTTATTGCCAAAAAAGCACACCAAGTATTAAAACTTCCTCATCATATCATGATATGAGAAGACTCCACATGAAGGCGTGTTCTTGCAACAAAATCATATCGCTTGTTGCTTAAATATGTCTAGACGCTGTGAAAACCAGTGATGCCATGCACAATGCACTACATGTAGAGTAACATGGACAAAAGTATCTGCACCTTTCCCTGTTCGCCTTAAACCCTTTCATCATCATCCAGAGAATCCCGACATTAAGGTTCCCCTTTACATTAGTCATTGATGTCATCGCGACAGACACTTTGGCATTGTCCTTTTGCTGAGGACATGCCCGTGGCATATTAACGAATTTCTCGGCAGAAACATGTGACAGTAACTAGTTCATTAATGACAATTAGGGTGGCATTCCGAAGGTAATGAGCTACCTGGACGCTGAGGGGGGCTTTATTACCACCGTATTAAACAACAAAGACCGAAAGTTCTGCGGATGATACGCGTCTGGAGCCAATTCTGTGACATGGGTGGGTTGGTAAGCGAGATGTGACCCATACTTCAGCAAAATCGATGAAATGTATGTTCACATCCACAGGGTAAATAAGTAAAAAGCAATGTGCAAATGGATTTAAACAATAAACATCAAGCACTCAAAAACACGAATCGATTGGCCAGCACGTTATTTTGATGCGGATTTTGATTTTGAACAACGTAAACTCCACAGCGTCTCAGCCATCTATTTGTTGGTATCAGCGAATGTTAATTTGTTTCTTTTTCTCATTTTATTGTTGCCATTGTTCGAAGGAATTGGGATACCAGAAGCACCGAATTCTAAAGGGACCATTGGACATAAAAGGATGCTCGGTACATTTTGAAGAGGCGGGTGAAAGGCAACAGATCTGTCAACTTTTTCGTCAGTAAAACTATATTGGCCAGCAACAGAAAGACAAAAAGATAAAAATTATCAATAATATCACCAAACACGTACAATTTGTGTGCAAAGTTCACGTGTGTGTGTGTGTGTATGACAAAATGTACATGTAGACATGACCTTTGTGTTTATGAAACGAAAAGCTTTACATGACTGGTATAAAAGGTTTAGCCTGCATTTACGTACATGTCAACGTGTGTTCCTTTGTAAAGGGATTATGTCGCTCTACCAACCCATAACCCTTACAACACAGCACCGGACATTCCACTGCTGTGACTGATAATCTTTTACACTATGAGTGTTGTAAATTGCAAAAGTAACTGCCAACCAGGAAAGGAGCCTGGAGAGACAAATTATTCAATTGCATTTTAATTAGAGATGTAAATTATTTTGTCCTTCTGAAGATTATTCTATTTGCAAAATTATCGTTACAATTTTTGATCAATTTCAATTGAAATTTCGTTAAGGAAAATAGAATAAAAGTTATGGTAATTTCCTCTATCAAGGTTTCAAATCGATGTTGATAAAAATAAAACAGCTCTTCGCAGACAAGCAGCCCTAACATGACAATATGTAGCCTGACAAGCCCAAAATGAATATGAGATATGTTGCTCGTTGTTGCTTGTTTGATTTGTATCTTTTGATATAATGTCAAAATATACCGTATGTCAATTATGAACTGTCCTGAAGATTTTCGAAAAAACTTCGATTGATCCATGCCGCTGGAAAACGTGGCGAGAAAACTGTAAATCAGTGAACTTCCGAACTAAAAGCACGCTCTATACTACGACATTGAACAATTAGAAAAACTAAGCCCCGTCGTACACGGTCAAAGTTTTCATAATTTACGATTTTTAAAAAAATTCAGATTCAGAGCCTTATGGTCTTTGACCTATGTGTAAGCCTCTATTGCGAATATCAGAAAATTTGATGAAAAATTGACCTTGTACGCCGAACATAATGAAAACATACTTAAACATGTATATTATAAGACTATGAACCAAAGCTGGGGCACTTACATGCTACCAAGCCATTTGGGGAGCATCTGCCCAACTTTTCGTTGGTGCCTACTGAAAAATTAAAAATGTACACGTCACTGAATGAAATGAATTTGCCGACCATAAAGCATAAAGCTTGTACAACATGGCGGAAGATTTGGGGGCTTCTCATTGGTCAGTCGTTGACGCCGTAGCAAATAAATGGGCTGACCTTTGTCACTCACTATCTGTAGCCTACTCTGCCCTGCAATGGTAAAGAGCAGTTTCTCCACTGAGATTCTGACGGACTTTGGTTGACTGACGTAGTTATACTGCATAATATGATAGTGTATACTTGGTGGTATATAGGATATTACTTCAATCAACCAGATCTCAACTGATCCCAAGAGAAGATAGGCCTACTCCCTTTTACCACTGGAAGGCCGTGTGGCTAGCCAGTGGAAAACCTTCGTAAGACAAGATCCTGTCGGCCTTGTCGTGTCGTAGACATATGCGACCAGCTCGTTATGCATGGCAAAGATTTCTGATTTGAGTCATCCGCTTGAGTCAAGATGCCTATTATCTTGTCAGAGTGGAAAGTACGGCCCAGCCCGTAAAAACTACAGCCAGCGTTCAGGAAGCATCAAATTGCGCAGATTCAAGTTAAGATCCCCCTCTCACCGCCATAAATAATGGACAGTGCTTGACAAATCCTTTAGGAGATATTACCTTAAACCACATCAAACATGCCAAGCGCACCCTAAGGCAGCGACAACGACGAATAGCATGCAGATAAATTTCCCGGCATTAAGTCCCGTATCATGAGATCGCAGTTAGGAGAAGGAAATGATGCATTTGGTTATGGGTGCCGCGCGCTGACCGGATTTACGACTGATTTATTGATGAGCCAATCTCTGGTAACTAACGCATACATATAGCTTACAAGCCTACGATATGTTGTACTACAGGTGAGGTACATGTACATGCCTATATGTTTTTGTAGGTCTAGAAGTCGTGGTCCCTTAGCATCTAGACATGCACGCGACAACTCTACAGCGGACGTTAGGACGGCGAAGGTCCAGCATAGTTTTTGTCAATTGGAAATTAAGGTTACTCTGAACTATTTTATTTTAGTGTAGAATATACATTGTATTTCACTGATAAAAGCACTGGACGTTCAATTTCATTTTCTTCAATTTTCTTCGTTGACAATGACAGCTTTTTAAGAAAACGAAGAATTTTATGACTTGTTGATTCGCAACAACTATTTAGACAGTGTAATTTACGCCCGTATTGCATTAATGAGCCGCTTACTAAAATCGAATTTGTCTCATAAATAACCCGATTCTAGCGCCGGATGTGTTCACGGATATTTCTATGATGGATGGGCTAACATTAAACCCTGTCACTGGGCATTAACTAAGCTCGTTGGCCAATATGCATTTGCATGACCATAAATTATGCAACGGATTCTGCTTGACACGTATGCCTATCACCCGCCAGTGAAGAGATGCTGCACTCGTCAGACTTGTAGCAGAGTTCATAACTAGCCCAACAAAACTTCGGTGCGACAACGGTTGGTGCAAAGTTTAACGACACCACCGCTCTGGGAACAAAACATGTCAAAACTACCTTGCACCCCTGCCAATTTCTTCGCGTCCTTATCTATAATAGCTCGGTCTCTCAGAGGAGGTTAATTTGCCTCCCTCGTACGAATGAAGCCCTTTGTTGTAAGCTGTATCACAAAGATTGCGCCGTACGTGATCGCCGTACCAGCTGAGCGCCCCTAAACGATTTCATTGTTGTTAATTCAAAATCGCCAAGTGCAGCGGACCGAATATTATTGCCAGTCAAAGTACGCGTTGATATTTTCAAGATATACAGTCAATTTGTCAGGACTTTGACGTCAGGAGCCTGGCCAGGAAGGTGAGAAATTGACAATTGATGTGTGCCACCTAGTGGCAAAAGGGTATAGTAGACTAACTTAACTTTTGATCAGTGGGAATGTGGACCACTGAAGCAATAGCCTTAACATGTACTACAAAGTACATTTTAGCGTGGAGTATAGCTGTTACTTCAATCAATCATGCTCCACATATTTTTAGCAGCGAGTGCCTTTTACCATTTTAGGGTATTAAAAGGCCAGACGTAGTCTGAAGCATACAATCCGTACAGAAAAGGCAAAACTAGCATCAGCTCCGATCCACATTTCAGAAGACATAACTTACGGCCAAACTATTGGTAAGTGAAAGGGAAAACACACTGACACTACGACACCATAGGTGCTCATGACAAAACTGTCTTATTACAGTAAAAACTATGTGTTTGACGTCAAAGAGTGTGCATGTACTTGACGTGGTGATTGCAAGGGTTCGACAGTCGTACGAAAAACGATGCGATTTGAAATATTTATGTGACTTCGACTGGCATTCATCTTTTTGTTATTGACAAACGAAATGGTTATGCTCAGCGCATTCTCTTACATCCAACTTCATGTTAAGACTGATAACAAGAACAATTTGCAATTTAACTTCCGCTGTGAATGGCAAGATGGGTTTGGGTTACCCCCATCAGATGTTCATTCGGTTGACCCAGTGCGCTGTGCACGTTGTTGTTCAGCGATTTCCGGATCCCACCACTTGCTTTGTAGTTCCACCGAAGGAGGAAAGTTGGTCGGAGTCGGCGTCTGGTGTGCTGTCGTCATGTTAAAGCATGGCGCACACGAGCGATTTTTTGAGCGATTTTCTAGGCGACTAGCCTTGCGACTACAGGAGCGACTGAACATATTTTTAGTTTTTTTAGTTTTTTTTGACTCGTTTGCAACAAATGCTTCACTGGGAGATCAGTTATGTCGCGGATGACATCACTGATCGACCTCAAAGGTAATTATCGCATGCGACCTAGTAGTCGCATTGGTAGTCGCCCCCATTTTAGTCGCTCGTGTGCGCCATGCTTTAGGAAATTTTCTGCCCCAAAAATTAGCACTTCACATAAATACTGAATAAAGTGCGCCAGCTACCAAGCGAGTCCCCCCGTCAACAAACCGAAGAATGATCGGCCATAACTACAGAAGTAAACTGATGATTGCTCTACCATCAAACTAGATGTTATCCAAATCATATTTATATTTATGAAAGCAGTATTCTCCTCATGGAGCGATTTGCCGCATGGTTAGTCTGACAAGGTGCTAGTAAGGCATGATGGTGGCCTGCGGTATGTTAGTGTGGTTTCGACATGAGCGAATGGCATGTCATCGATGTCGTGGCCATGTGCTTCGTATACTTGTGTATACTGTACATCGGGAACACTGAACCCAGCCTAACATATAAGACAGCGAAGTCCAGNGGAGGTTAATTTGCCTCCCTCGTACGAATGAAGCCCTTTGTTGTATGCTGTATCACAAAGATTGCGCCGTACGTGATCGCCGTACCAGCTGAGCGCCCCTAAACGATTTCATTGTTGTTAATTCAAAATCGCCAAGTGCAGCGGACCGAATATTATTGCCAGTCAAAGTACGCGTTGATATTTTCAAGATATACAGTCAATTTGTCAGGACTTTGACGTCAGGAGCCTGGCCAGGAAGGTGAGAAATTGACAATTGATGTGTGCCACCTAGTGGCAAAAGGGTATAGTAGACTAACTTAACTTTGATCAGTGGGAATGTGGACCACTGAAGCAATAGCCTTAACATGCACTACAAAGTATTTTAGCGTGGTGCACAGCTGTTTCTTCAATTAATCATGCTCCACAGATTTTTAGTAGCGACTGCCTTTTACCATTGGAGGGTACATGTAAAGGGCAGACGTAGTCTAAATCACAAGCCTGGCGGCGTAAATGGTTCACGTGGAAAGAGTTTGAAATAAAGAATGTTCGCAGGCAAACACACAAAACTGCCTTTGATACAAGTTGCCTGACACATTAAACAGTCAAATGAAGTTGTCATAGCCTACGCAAACGAAGTGCATTCAATTCAGGCCAACACACCGACTGAAAAACGTAAACAAAGCAACTCCCGCTCCATCATGATCGAACAAAACAGGCCGAACTCTGTACTCGCACAAAAAGGGTGAGTGAAAATCCACTGCTCGTCCTATTTAAAACAACGATGAAAACGCTCATACACCCTATCTTGCACCATGGCTAAAGATAGACACTGACCTCAAAACCACTTCTAAATATAAATCCACATGTGCGTCCGCCCTTGAGCCCGAGATAGAATGTGTGACCCCCGCATGGATTTTAGCCAACCAGAATCGTTTCTTAATTATGAAATCTCTACAAAACCACAAAATACCGAGAAAAAAAAACGTATTAATCGTGAAATAATCACAAAAATAAATAGCAGGGACACTTCTAGGCATAAAAACTAACCTATCCCAGCTCATTGTCTTGAGATACGCTGATGCTTTAGTGGCGAAAAATCCGTTACAAGCTCAATTTGGACCGAATATAATGGTCACTTAAAGGGACTATAGGCCCACGTGAACCAATACAATCCAGAAAAGGCAAAACTAGCATCAGCTCCGATCCACATTTCAGAAGACATAACTTACGGCCAAACTATTGGTAAGTGAAAGGGAAAACACACTGACACTACGACACCAATAGGTGCTCATGACAAAACTGTCTTATTACAGTAAAAACTATGTGTTTGACGTCAAAGAGTGTACATGTACTTGACGTGGTGATTGCAAGGGTTCGACAGTCGTACGAAAAACGATGCGATTTGAAATTATTGATGCGACTTCGACTGGCATTCATCTTTTTGTTATTGACAAACGAAATGGTTATGCTCAGCGCATTCTTTTATATCCAACTTCATGTGAAGACTGATGAGAACAGTTTGCAATTTAACTGCCGCTGTGAATGGCAAGATGGGTTTGGGTTACCCCCATCAGATGTTCATTCGGTTGACCGAGTGCGCTGTGCACGTTGTTGTTCAGCGATTTCCGGATCCCATCACTTGCTTTGTAGTTCCATCGAAGGAGGAAAGTTGGTCGGAGTCGGCGTCTGGTGTGCTGTCGTCATGTTTAGGAAATTTTCTGCCCCAAAAATTAGCACATAAAGTGCGCCAGCTACCAAGAGAGTCCCCCAGTCAACAAACCGAAGAATGATCGGCCATAACTACAGAAGTAAACTCGTGATTGCTCTACCATCAAACTAGATGTTATCCAAATCATATTTATATTTATGAAAGCAGTATTCTCCTCATGGAGCGATTTGCCGCATGGTTAGTCTGACAAGGTGCTAGTAAGGCATGATGGTGGCCTGCGGTATGTTAGTGTGGTTTCGACATGAGCGAATGGCATGTCATCGATGTCGTGGCCATGTGCTTCGTATACTTGTGTATACTGTACATCGGGAACACTGAACCCAGCCTAACATATAAGACAGCGAAGTCCAGGGCCCATATTCATAAAACTAAGTCTAAGTGTGATATTTATACTTTGTTCAACACAAAGGATAAGTGTCACACTTGGACTTAAGTAGTTTTATGAATATGGGTCCAGGGGCCATATTCATAAAAGTACTTAAGTCTAAGTGTAATACTTATCTTTTGTGTTGAACAAAGGATAAGTGTCGCACTTAGACTTAAATAGTTTTATGAATATGGGTCCAGGGGTGTAGCTATACACATGTAGCATTTTTGGCCGGGGGGATGCGTTTTTGCCATTTTCCGGCCAAAATCTTTTAAAGGCGCGACAAGTTCGGGTTGTACATGCAGTTCGAGTCAAGGGTGTTTATAGCATGGTATACGTCACGAAAGGAAATGAATATAGTTTGAATCAATTCATAGAGTAAGAGTACCAATGAACACTGTTTTTTTCCATACGCGGATAACTTGGATGATATACGCTATACGAGGGAGCTGTATGTTCTGCAATAAGATTTCTTTATTGCATTGGATATTGCCACTTCAAGCTTTCCTTGCGGAAGCGGAGTGCCATTTGTGATATTACAATTTTTGTATAACACACTGTCGCTTTCTTTTAACATGTTTCGAAGGAATACTCTTTATTCACGATTAGTTGTCACTTTCAGAGAGGCGGCGAGTGACACCGCCTGTCGTTGTCATTGCTGTGCGGTAATTGAAAGGTCAACTGTGAACATCACTACCACTGACCACTATTTCAATGATGCTCTCGGCTCAATACAACGAAGCGGAATGAAATGGAAGGATTTTTGAAAGATTGCTCTACTTCAGTATTTCATGCAGGTGTAAAAGAATCTAATGTCCCCCGATATGCGATGTCCCCCAACAATACATTTACGGATTAAGCGGCACCATTGAATTGGACTCTACAGAGACCAAGACCCTTAATCCTGTGACAAACAATGGAGGGGGACATCAGGAGGGTGGGGGCATTAGGTTCTATCACACCTGGCGGTAACACTTTTTAGTTTCAGGCGCACTGCCACCGAACGTGGGGCGTTGACATGCCTGGCGTAAAATCAGAAACGGAGCAAGGCTTTCAGCGTGAAGACGACTTTCCATGACGCAAATGGCTACAAATAATGTTCTTTGCCGTGTTTTTTTATGAATGCTTGCCTCTTCGACTGTCGTAATGGGGTTGTAATGGCTGTTCCCATGAGTGCGTGAGCTGAATCGGCTCCAGAAGCTGAACAGAAATTGCAGACGACTATTCCTCACGTCCAGCGACATTTCTGAGGCAGATTGTACCGTTGTGTCATGGAATCGATGGGAGTGACCGACGGCATTTAGCCTATCTCCCTCCTAGGCTGCGCTGATCGCCGGATTATGCTTTCATTTAAGTGCTAATGTGACTTCTGGGTGCGGGCAGTCGGCGATGGGATGGTATTGGTTGGGTAGCTCGTTCCGGACACAATATGACGAATGCGTGTAACACTTTCAGGGCCGAAAATTTACCATATCAAATCGGAATCATAAAGACTGTTAGAGTGGGGCAGAGGAGATATCGGCTCCAGGGCCCATATTCATAAAACTACTGTGAAGTCATCCTTTTGCTCAACACAGAAGATAAATATCACACTTTGACTTAAAGGAGCACGGTATTGCCACTTTTTCTCGACAGCCGGCGCCACTGCGCCACTCTCCAACACGAGGGTCTAACTACGTCTCGGCGAATGACCCGATTTACTGCGTACATTTTGTAATGCATTTTTGTTGTTCGTCTTACTGCCGCTAGGTGCCTCCCTCTACGTCGGCAGTCAAATAACGCATTTGAGATCCAATACCGTGCTCCTTTAAGTATGTTGGGCCCTGTTACTTATTTAATTTGGAGGGCGACTCTCTTTGACGGCGCAGGTTTTCTCGGGAAACTCCGGTTTCGTCTTGCTGTATGTATTAAATTCGCCCAGTGTCTGCTAAAAAAACAATTTGGCACTTAGCTCTCGACTCGAGTCAATATTTTAAAACTTATGAGGTAATTAAGACTGTTAAGTGTTAGCAAACTGGTGTGGAGATGTGGTGGTGACCCCGTCCTATATAATCATGTATGGCATAGTCTTTAACGACCCTTCAACTTAGAGAGAACAACCTCAGATGACCCCGGCAGGAGGAGGGACCTTTCAGTGCAGGTATGCATGTAAGCTTACATGTTCTACGAAAACTTATGCATGTCAAAGGACCAAAACCGCTGCACTGGTTCATGCTCTTCGAATTGATAATCCGACGTACTGGAGTAATTATTGAAAAGTTGGTAACTTGTGAAGTAGAATATTTGAATAATTAAAGATCTTCACAAATACTGAGGGCATCAACATGACATGAAGTAGATTTTCGTTTGGCACTTGCATAGTTGGGTGGACTCGATGAAAACAAAGTTTACCTGGGGTGAAAACATTGAGAAAAAAAAACCTCTTGGATATTGAATAAAGGAAGAATGCTAAAGAGGATAGATGGCGTACATTTTGTACATTTCTTGATTCAGGTGGATGTTGGAGGTTGTCAGCTCGGAAAACGGAAAACATGAGGTTTTCAGTTCGGTTCAAGAGGAAGTACGATGTAGTAACATTGTACTTTTATCCAATGATTTATCAGATCAAGCGTATACCTGCGAAACTATAATGAACTTTGAAATAATACAGGTAATCACTAGGTATTCATTTCTGGTCTCATCTTACGAAATTCCAGATCGGTAGCCTTCTGTGTTGCTTATAAGAAGACGAAAGTGCCATCGGATAACCGTATCCTCGCTGACCATGAACCATAAACCATAACCGTCATGACCGCGTTTAACAGCTGCTGACCAAGGCTAGTAAGCAGCAGCTTACCTTTCATTACGAAGGGCCTATAGGATGGCATAAATGCCTTTGATGAAAGTCAGTGGCTGATATGGGATCGCGTGACTCAACAGCAACGTACAACTTTTTTTATCTCTCAAGAAGTTATCACACTGAATTAGTAATTAACACCAAACTCTTCGTACTTTGCTGCAAGTGCCGCGGGAATGTAGACGGCTGCAGGCTATTCGGTGTCACTGAGGACCCTTTAGTGCAGGCTCACTGAATATTAGATACATGTAGACACGTCAAATCGCCTAAATGCACACGTTAGATCTCAAAAACACGGTCGTCAAACAGTACTGCAATGTTCGAACAAAACTGCTCGCCGAAACTATACATGTAGGCCTACATGTATACTGACTGTTTTATTCCATTTTAATTCTCAGAAAAAAATGAATGTTCAAGAACATTCAGGTCAGAAAAAATAGAATATTCAAGAACATTATTCAGATAAATACACGTGCTTAACTCGTCAGGATAACCGACCTTTGCTCTCATAACCCACCCTTTTTGACGGATGCCTGACTATCAATTGCTGATGAGGATGACATTACATCCGATTACCGTATCACTTGCTGATTTCGTGTGAACTTCAACGTTTCTTGTCAGCAGATACATCTTCCGTGACCTTACAAAAGTGCCATGCGTCTGTTGTTACTGTAATAGAATTCTTCCTGCCACGTTCAGGTAAAACAATAATGAATCTCGAAGAAGAATTAATTGACTTTAATGGATGGATCACTTCAAGATTTGATAAACGCTACCATAGGTACATTGTATTTAAGGCTTGTAAGGGTACTCCACATGGAATGCTGCATCGAAGGATCGGGACGATTAGGGCTTGGGAAATTAAATTTGCGTTTCACATTGCAATAAACCATTCGGTGATCGTCAGGCCTACTGAGTGGTCTGTTCGTACGTCGATCATCAGTTTTCTAACGGTGAACCTATTGAACTTCATCGCACCAATAATAGAGCGCTTTCCACGCGGTACCCTCCAGAATGCCCAAAATCTGAACTGCTTCAACACTTTGTCGAAGGATATAATGTCCCTGATTAACTACACCAACCCTGATCTTGTTTTGTTGACTTTTTCGCACCAGATATCACTTTATCTAAATTTGTCATCAGTTCGGTCCGTTTACCCATGGAAACGTCCCAAATTGTCAAATAACCCGACAGAGAGGCCGAGCAATATCCGATAAATTCTTATAAAGATAGGAAGAATCCACTTGGAAATGTGTCAAAGTCAATATCTCCCACCTCTTCTCCGACTACTCGTAGCTGTAGGTGGTAAACATGGCACCCAGAAAAGAGTCTAAGAGGTTGTTACAGCGTACATCTCCAGTTAGGAGACTAATACCACTTTTAGTCCAGTTCAGCTTAAGAATGACCTATTTTTCGTACACTTGCCTGTAACTATATAGTTGTTTGCCTCAGTCAGTTTCACCTAGGGCGTGTGTTTTTGTAACAATGTCAGCTCGACATAGCTAACTTGGGAATAAACTGTTGAATAGCTGAACACAAGTAGCAATATCCTAATCATCCTTTGACAGTGCCTCACGGTGCTGGTACCTGAGAACTGACAGTGAAAGCAGGAGATCCCAGGAATCTGAAAATCACACATTACGAACCTAATATGCATTTTGTCACAGCAGATTTCCAGTAATGGTTTGTCAGAATTACCCGATGCTCCAATACAATGTAAGGAGTTGTTCACAGCAACTAAGGACAGTAATACTGCTCTCTGCTTTTAGACGTAAAAAGCAGTGGCTGGTAAACTTCCGATAGATGCGTAGATTC
>NMRB01000243.1:134322-162889 GCA_002633025.1 Notospermus geniculatus | reverse complement strand
GGGGGGTCTTTCTTCTGTACACCAGTCCTCCGGATCATACACGCTGCTTCGTTAACATTGTAAATATTACTCCCCACCTTATCCTGACATATCAAGCCTACGGTCACTTCGCAAGTCGACTACGCCCTGTCCTCTGGATTCAGCGAGGATAGAAGTGATTGGAACCCTTGTCAGGGCAAGTTGCCCCACTCCAACCTCCAATAACTCCAACCTCTCCTCTGGATTCAGCGAGAATAGGAAGTGATTGGAACGCTCGTCCGGGCAAGATGCCCCACCCCAACCCCCAATGATAAAGGTAATGTCGACTACGTCCTCTCCTTTGGATTCAGCGAGGATAGGAACGCTTGCTACGGCCAAATGGTAAAGGTAATACATTTAGGCCCCTATCACCTTTTGTGATCGGCGGGGTGACAGCCAATGAGGAACCTAACTCACTACCTCAACAGGTGTCACTAGTGGTTAAAACTATTGAATTGAAAGGGACATTCAGGTCCTGATCAATTTCCAACATAAAGGCATACATTGTATAGGACCTGGTTACTGTGTGCTGCCCTTTATCACAGTTATGACCCCCCATTGAAGCAAAAGTTCTTTCTTCCGCTACCAAGTAAACAGTACAGCAGTGTAGAGTGTGACATGTAGATATTACTTCAATCACCCACACTCCAACTGATCAAGAGCGGCGGTACTGCTTTCACCACTGGAGGGCAGAATCGACAGGCAGCGACGAAACTCTCTTCAGTAAATGCCACGGATTTCACATCGGCAATCTCCCGAGGTATTGAGTATTGCATTTCCTGACGTTGGAGAGAAAACAAGCGTTTACTCCTCAATGTCATAACGGTTTCCATTAGGACGACAGTTATGCCTCTCTGTCACAGATATCGAAGCAGAGTCATGTCAGTTACCAATCCATTTATTCCCCACAGTACGACTAAATAGTGAAAGGAAAAGTGTACTTTTTTTGCTTCAACAATGTCAACATATTTGAGCGTCAACGAGAAAAGTGTTCTACAAACTGTTACATGTACTTCCCGATAATGCATCAGCGCTACACAACACACTTTCAACTTTTCTTTTGTCACAGCAGTTGGTAGAAAGCAGCTCTTGTTAGTAAATGCATCAAAACACAAGCACCTTTTACATACTTTATACCAATAGTGATGGTCTCTGGTTTATGCTTCATCCGATGGATGTGTGCTGATTTTTCACACTTCCGTTTACCGGATTGAGCAGAAACTAAACCTTAGTCAGAGTCAAGGGTCGTTTCAGAAACGACCCTGGACTTTCAGAAACGTTCTGAAAGTTGAGGGGCCAGGCGTTTGAGCGTAGCACGAAGAACACCGAAGGTGCGCTACATCTGGTCGAAGAAGACTAGTTTACACATTTCGGGTGTGCTATGTCCTTGCGTCAGAAAGCCAAAAATAAATTTCTGGTGCTTTTTTGCTGATAGTCTTCTGAATATTTTTGTCAGGGGACAAAAAGTTGAGGGGGGGGGGCACGGCCCCTACAGCCCACCCACAATCTGCTCCTCTGGCCGTGGATGGTCGCTGATAGAAATATTTTCTTCACATCAACCCAAAATACTCCCACGAGTATATCATACACGTAGTTCCTGCTGCTACTGTGGTACACTGGCCATTAATAAGGAAGACCCAGCGCTGCTGCATTATTTCAAGATTAGATATCGTGATTAAGTAGAGTAGAGAAAAAGTTTGATATGCGGTTAATCTCATGTCAAATAACTGCCACTTCATTCGCATGTACTGCGACGGGCAACGAACCACGACGCAGCGGGACTGTATGGCTTATGTACTATCAGATGTTATTCTGTCTTCTTCGGTCGCAAATGGGACTACTGATGTACGGCATGGCAAGAGATTCTGGGGAGACCAGGTTCTTGCAAGATACCTAATGAGGCAGTACAGCAATACAAAAACACATCAAGACATCAAAATCTCGAAGTTAATGAAGAGCGACATGTTTCATTGATTTTCGATTATCATTATCGTAAGCTGAGGCGTCCCACACCAGGCGAAAAAAAAGATCAAAGAATAATTGGCATCAAAAGAAGTGTCAGTTAGTGTCAAAGGTTTTTTCAGGCTAAATGAAGTATATACCCACGTCCCGCTTTGGTCACAGCTGGATCTTTCCCCGGGGTGGGCGGCAGACTCCAGTCCACGAATTAATATCGTTTACGACACCAGCTTGGGTAAGATTTTATCACCGAAAATGAAAACGGTTTAGCAAAGTACTCTTCAAAACAGAGCACCTGAAACACTGTCTGTGAAATTGTTTAAGGCTCCAACGATTTTTAGTTGCTAGTGTTTTGCCACATTGTTTGAGAACGCGTAAGAGCGAACAACTCAGTGTTTTTTGCAGCTAAACAATTCAGTAAGTGAAATGCAATCCTATGCTTTTCATGATTTTGCTTCCAATTTGTACATTTGCTATTAAAGTTTCACAAAACATAACAAAACAATATCTACAGAAATCAGCAAGTGCTTTTTATGTTGGAACGTATTCAAAATACGTATAAAATATATAAGTATCAGCTGAAGTGTTGTAACTCGCGAACAAAAATATTGAACATGTATTAAAAAAATCGCACTCCCATCTACAAGTAAGAGGATATGTTGTTTTATTTGTATTTCATACATCAAGTAAGAAATTTGAAGACTACTGCCTGTGTATCGTGAAGAGCTCTTTCATCGCACTGCATTCGGATCGAGTCCGATAACTAGAGTAAACTTAGGCGTATTAGTGTCTCTAACTACAAAACGATGAACGATATCTCGACAAATGCTGTCAGTACTCAACAAGAAGTGAATGACAGCTAAAAATCTCAGGGTAGGGCGACTCTGAGCGAATCAACGGACAAGCTAGAGTATCTAACAGTTACAATGTTCGCGGTGATCGCTGCAGTGCAGTAATTGTTGTATCCATTGTATCGTTCTACTCAAATATGAGTTGTTAAGATGGTCTGCCACTTTAAATACTTCTGAAGACCTGCATACTTTCATGTTGGCAAATGCTTTCACACCACGATACATAGGATTAAATCGTCACTTTCCTCATGCTTTCCCTCTTCACGGCAAGAAACCAATAACATTTCATATTCGGTCCATCAAATAACACAAAAGCTCTTCCTGGAACAATCTACATGTAATGATGAGGTAACTGACGAGTACGAAAGCACGGTGTAAGTGATACCAATGAGCTAGACGCAGAGATCTGGGTCAAAAGTGAGTCTCTCGTCAGTGGAAATGAAAGAACGGATTTTCAATCTCTCTGCTCTCAGGATGAATGACACTTTATTCTTGGATAACGGTTAAGCTTCATGGTATGAATATTGACGCATGTTGGATGTTATACAATGGGTGAGGTCAAATATTTGGACTTAGCTAAAACTGAGATAATCGGAGTTTTTTCCAACTTGGTAGGTTTTAATCTGAACCTGCCTCAGATTTCGTTAAAACCTAGATAAAACCCAGACTAAAACTTGGTTAAAACCTCAGATTCATTGAATCTGTTATTGGCCTTCATTTAGTCAAAGATGTCTCTGTATTGACTCTCTACATACTAGTAGTACAGGCAGGTGCACGGTCAAAGTTTTCAGCTCTTCGGAGTGCTACGGCTTGTAACTGGAATGGCAAACATACCTGCAACCTTAATCCAAACATTCTAAAACCTCACCCAATTCATTTTTCATTATAATTTTTAAGACGTCAGCTTCCAGCTGGGAAGAAGTTTTAGATAAGTTTTAATACTCAGGTTTTAAAACTTTCTTGAGACAGTTTTAATCGGGTTTTTAGATAAAACTTGGAGGGAGGTCAAAAACTGGTTTTAGTCTAAAACTTTCTTAAGACTTGGCATTAAAACCTGACTAAGCCGAATATCTGACCTCACCCATCGTGTTGATTACAGGCACGCTCGTACATATACATGTACTTGTAGTTTACTAACATCAGAAGTACCGGGTACACCTTCTTTGATGCAAGAAGCCCACTGCGCCATTCCACTCAGCGACAGTCGAAATATCACGGCCACGGAATCATCTCCATCCAATCACTCCCCATGCTACCAGCGCAGTATCCTCACCACAAATAATGACGGACTGATAATTCCAATCGATTATCCGATGTTTTGTGGTCCCTACGAGGGCATCGATAATCAGCAATGCGGTTTGAAAGATTAAGAAGTCAGTCTCTCCGATTGAATCGGTTTTACCAAAACACATGGGATTTGCAAACATGACGTCGAATAAGTGTTTTTAAAATCTTGCATCCAAACGTAAAATGATGCTGTCTCTCGCGTTCAGGATACAAGGACGAAGTTGACTGGTTAGAAAAACACGAAGCTTGAACAATGATACACAAATATCTGTACTGCGCAGGTTGAGTGGAATAGAGGGAATAACATCTTCAACAGCCATAAATGCTAGGCCTACCAGTCCGCTGCAGCGCCCAGGTTGCAGAATGAGGTTTTTGTGTGAGGAGATATTCGGACTAGTTCAGCACGGGGTTGGTCAGGATGTAGGTGTGAAGGGGGCTTAAGCCTAGTTTATACTTCGACGCAAGACCATCGGCGTCCGACGCACGATCAAAATCTGTACGCCGAGATAAGCCTACTTCATTAGGTCGGCGTCCAGATTTTGATCGTGCGTCGGACGCCGATGGTCGTGCGTCGAAGTATAAACTAGGCTTTAGAATGATACTAGGCCTGCCGGTACATGTACGTCACGTTTGGAAGAATACGTTTATTCCTTCGTTATTCAACTCGTTTAGGCCTACAGGTACATCGTTTTTTACGTTTGAAACGTTTTTTACGTTTCTAAATCGTGTTGGACCATGATTCGTCGTGTTCACGCCTTCCACTGCTGCCGGGACCTGTCCAGCAGCCGCAGAGACAGGCTGTGACACATAATACTTGTATGTACCGGTGATCTCCTGACCAGTACGATATAGAAAATGGCACCCTTCCATGTCGGGGGACAGACCGAAATGTCACCCCTCGAGAAAAAAAACATTGTTGACCTCGGCGGCCTAGGTCAACAATGTGTTTTCGGGGTGACATTTCGGTCTGTCCCCCTCCATGACAGGCGCCATTTTCTTATCTTAATGTTGTTGTCCTACTTGTGCATGTACATGTACATTACATGCAGGCGTACGGACTCTGTATGCCCTTATCTCATGCTGCCATTCACTTCAATAAAACCTCATCGATCGGTCGCTAATTTTCTCAAATGAAAAAAATAGAAATCCCTATCGACTCAATCCGTATGATTTGTTTGAGAACTTTTCTAGGCAAGGGAATTCATGCGCAAGGGTTCGGAAGATAAGGCATTTGTTGTCATTTGCTCGGTGGTAAAGTTACATGCAGTTGTTGTTGTGTTTTGTATTCGAAACTATACTTCCAATCTCAAGCCTTCCCAGCCGCATCTAAAATGTATCTATTAAAGGGACTCCAGAGGGAAGACTTCTGAGCACTGCAAGTGGTATTCAAATTGCTCAAAAACAGGATTGCTTTTTATAAGGTAAATACATGTACCCAACATTAGGGATGGCAGACCTAAGGTTTTGGAAAAAACTTGTTGGCCACTAAAAGGCTACATATGCCAGGCAGGCAACATTTTAAGTGCTCTTGTAAAGGAAGAGCACTTGACACAAATGTATGGACACCAATAACACTTCGCTCGCCCTAAGATCGTGCCATTATCGACCTCGTGGCAGCAACGGTGTCTCGCGATGGCCATCGGTAAACTAATTAAAGATGGAAGACATGGTCTCATCTCACCGGAGGCTGCGTGCATTTATGATACTATTATCATTATTACTTCTACTATCGATCTGGAAACGGATCAACAGTCGCGTAGGATTGGTACCTTAGTTTGGAGCGGTGGGCGTCACACGACGATCACGACCGCTGTAATTAGGTGAAATTACTTTGGCGTTTCTCTGACTCTATTTTTACCAGTAGCCTACACGCAGATCCCCAAGTTTCAACCAGTCTGGATGATGTGAATGTACATGATCATGTACAGTACATGCAAGTTCATTTGAAGCATGTTTCAGTGTATGGACAACGTAGCCTACGTATAGCCTATATTGTTCTAAAAATTGACTTCACTCGTTCGCGTATAGTAGACTTATCAAAAGAAACATTTATATATTTTACCGTATTATGCATTCGTACGCCGTTTTTTCGTTATGAAAAACAAACCAGATGCATACATGTAGGTGAACATTTAGAATTTCACAATGTAGCTGCAAGGAAAATAAGCTTTATTTCATCAAAAGCTACGATAAATTGCATTCCATCAGGCAAATATCTCATAAATGTTTTTACATTAATGGAGATCAAAATATCCTAGAATTAGAACTGATTTCGTGCGCTTGGATTAAGACTGTTTTTAAATGCAGGAAATTTTGTTCTGGATGCAAAACTCAACTGCCTTCCAAAATATGCGTTCTGGCAAGAGAACCCGTCAGTGAAGGAGGTCCCAGACTGCTTCAACACTCGCGACCAATATCATAGCCAATATTCTGAGCCTCTTCCAATAATGACGTTTAAGTAGCCACTATTTACGATAGCCAAGTACTCTTAGTGTGACCATTTATGAAGCTAATAAGGTACAAATCCTTGATGCCATGGCATATAGTTGAAGTAGTCGAAATATACATGTATGATGAACTTGTTGACGTTAGTGTTGCTGCCTGTTGACAGGGCTACGACGGGGTTAAGTAGTCAACTGAATTAATTAGACAGGATGTTGTTGCATATGTACGGTGTCATTCGATTATAAATTCGTAATGACACGGCATATCCTGGCGAATATATCACGACCCAGTAATACTCGAACATGTCTACCGGTATCTATTCTGTCACAAACAAGAAATGCAAATCCCTGGTTAGTAATGACAAATGAAACGCAACTTTTAATTAAATCGTGTCATATTCGTTTAATATACAGATTCTAATAAAATAACGAAATACTGTTATCAGGCTATCAATCAACTATCTTTTCGAGACTAACTAATGAAAATTTTACGTCCTGTTCAATGGAATTGCACCAAGATTACGTCGACGTGTTTTTCTAGAAATGGAATGATTTTAGCTGGAGCAGGGTTATTTGAAAAAAAAATCGATGCAATCAGTACTACATGTAACTCTTTAGAATCCAATTCCCGACGTACAGCAACTAAGTGCCAGTAAGGGGATATTAAAGATAGCAAATTCTTGATAAGTTTTTAACTTTGGATTGCACAGTATTGGTGAAGACATTAGCACTAGCTTTCAATCAAGACATATCAATGTCTATTCGCAAGTGGGGGCAACACTGTAGTTGTTCCAGATTTGAGGCAGTTGGTGGCAACCCAGGCACTTCTATTCCCAGAAAGTAGGTTTTTCCATCCAAATTCCCAGAAAGTAGGTTTTTCCATCCAACATGTCTGCATGTAAATCGCCTCTTTCATTTCTCATTGCAGTAACCAGTCCTCCTCCCTTGACAAGATTCTGTGGGTACATGTTTGTTGAAAGATCTGATGAGGACTTTCACCATTATTGTGCAATACCAAGTTAACAACTGTGTTCTTGGAGCACAAATGAAGTAGGGGCCTATTTTGCATAGGTTATAGCAAAAAATTCGTAGGCAAACAATAACCAATACTCATACTGAATATGGGTGGGTACAGGAGACCGGCGTGTGTAAAGCAAGACAATTTTACCGCAATCTGAACGTCAGAGAACGATTCGTGCCAACATCGTAACTCTGACGTATATCGGACAGCGCCATATTGCTCCGTGAACTACTTTGATGAAGATCGGTTCGACAAGACTGTTCAAACTATCTATTTGAATGATCTGAGTCACCAATTAGGCATTGTGAATGTTGCTACATATAGAAAAATGAGTTGAAGCATGTTACCTTACCTGATGAAGGATTAGTCACGCTATAACAGCACGTTGAACTTCTCAAGTGGTGAAGCTATGGCGGCCATTGTTGTTTCGTGATCGAGGTGGGGAGGGAGAAACAGTCACCTAATGCATACGAATTTTTCAATACAAATCGTTGCAAAATGCACAGTTTAACCACTCAAACGTTTTTTATATAAATATTTATTGCGAAATAACTCATTTCGTGCAAACACAACATCAGTTAAATAAAAAATTATAAGGGAACTATTTCTAGTCTGCGCAATGCTACAACCGCATCACTTCTGACCTGATCACCGACCATATAGTGGTCGAACTTAATCCGCTATATACGGACGAGGTGCTTATAATGGCTGCCCGAAGGTTGCCGAAAGCTTCCGAGTCGAAGACGATTGAATTTTACCGCTACATATTGTGTAAAAAACAAAATGATGATTTGAAGAATTTAGATTTTAGCTATAGGCTTGAAATACACATGGAACCTCCTGTTGTGAGCCTGGAATCATTGTCTAGGAGTGACACTGACACTTTTGCGTGGAATTGTAGCCTACAGCTGAGGAAAATCTGGAACAATTAAATGACGATGATTCGATTAGTGCAATTTACACCACTCTGACCTCAACCGCCCACAATACAGCAACATAATGTCACGTTGCTTCTAAACGTACATTGATATTAATCCAGCTGTCTTTCTTTAGTAGGCGCCATTCTGACATACAGCTGCAGAACAATCATGGCAGCGTTAATTGTAAGCCCTTGTCCTGTTTGGACAGCTTTAACTGTAGGCCTTTATAACATTCAGGTGGATCAACAATTTTCTTTGTTCCAACTCATCAGTGTAACAGGAATGATATCTCTGAACCAAGTGTAAATGTGTTCAACTTCTATTTACATCCGTACTGCATTGATTTTGGTACACCTTTGATGCTACATCGATAATTTACATACATACTCGGCGTCCGTGAGGACTCGTAGAGTACTCTAATAAACTGCGCTGCTCGTACAGTTTATTTTCAACATGAACCCAGAGACATAAACGTAAATTCATCGAGGTGGTTTACATGTACGTTTATCCATTGAAGTATTCTGTATATCCATGGTTTATCCCTCTGCTTTTTACACGACCACATGAATCTAAGGACCGTATACGCACTGGTTGGACTTTAGCCTCAAGTATAACTCAAGTTAGGCTTTCTCTTCGCTTGAAGCATTGAGAAAAGTCAGACTTCAATGAAAGTGTGGCTGAAGTCCGACCCGTGGTGCATACGGCCCTAAGTCTCTGATAAGAAGGAGACAACCTCGGTTTTAATCGACCTTTCGTCGATGTCGATTGCATGTACTCGACGATGAAACTGTGCAGTCCCAGTTACTTGAAATGAACAAATTACAATATCAATTCAGGCTCGATGACCGAATAAAAATCTGATGTATGGAAGTGGGAATTGACTTTGTCAGCACCAATACGGCAAAATGATTAAAACCCCTCTCGTTGTCTGGCTTTATCCCCGTTTCATTCCGTGGTATACGCTCCACTGGGCATTGCGAGGAGTTAAATAACTGTATCTGCCATTGCAAGGTTTAATTTTGAGCCTAATCAGTTGCTTCTTCCTATCATCGGTATTTGCACACTCATAATTAATCTTAGCAAAAAAAACTTTGGAGTTTTAACAAACATTTTTGCTTTAGAATCCATCCTTTTGAATTCCATTGAGAATTGAGAGCGTTCCTGAAAGAAAGCTGTTTTCAATTTTAAACGCCCGTGTTTGCTGCTGTTCTCTTAAATTAAACGCACAAACCACAAACTGTTACAGCAGGCATCATTGGAATCTATCTAGTTGAAATAACAGCTTGACACTTTGATAAGCTTTATCACTATCAGAAGTACAATTAGCGATCTAATTCTGTGTTCAGCGGATGTTTCGATTTGTTTAAAGTGTTTCCTCTCGCATGAGCGACACGCCTCATATCCATCAGTGGGAAAACCAAATAATCTGAACATTAAATCAAATACTGCTACGTCGGTAGAACAACACTGACGTTAACTACGCCTTCATTATTAAGAGAAGCGAAGAAACAACGGCATGTCAGTACAGTGCTTCATATCTCAATTATTAAACAAATTATATGCCCAATAGAAGTGTCGTTGCTGAAAAAAGAAATTGGTTGGCCAAAATGTGAGGACCATCTCCTAATACCATGTCGCTCATATCACAGTAAATTCCTCCCGCAGTTTCAAACCGCTACCCACTGCGTTACCCGTGCTCTGAAACTGCTTCAGTTGATGCGATCCTTAACGTATCACTAATAGACGGCGTTAGCTGTCCAAGTCGGGAAATTCCCGCTGGGAACCTGCCAATCAGAAAGTGTGTTACGGCGGCGTCGGTTAAACCTATAATGATGGCTTATCATTGGCTCCGTCGTCAAATAGCGCCGTCTATTGATGATCGTTCACTTTGGCGCCAATCATGCCAGTGTTGGTGGGTCTATACCAACTGAACACTGGGGACGAGTGTAATATCACTGAGGACTTGTCGCTTATGTCACTGAAGGACATGCCGCTTACAGAACTTAAAAAGAATTTCGCTTAACTTCGTGTCATCAGCAAGTGCAGCCGGATGTCAAAATGGTGACTCCGACGCAATTACACGAGAACTTTTATTGTTGTTTCTACAGTTTTATGGAGGGTAGGCTATTAGTTGAAGCACATTTTATAATAGGTTTTATATAGCAAGTAAGAGATGGAAAATTGATTACATCACCTGAAAATGATTGGAGATGGCAGAAATAAGGAACAAAATTGCCAGTAATGTGTCGGGACCCGCCAAAAAGGAAGAAGTTCTTCAAAACAACAATAACTTAAATGTATCTAATTAGTGTTCTGTCCGACGGGAAAAATAAGGGAATGAGGATTTTTAAACGCCCATGTGCTCTTATCATGCTATTTATGAAAATGGGGAAAATTCCGTTGTCAACAACGAAAAATATGAAGACATAGACTAAATAATTAATTCTTTCATTTTCCCAGTCACTTTCAATGATCCACTACAAGGCAAAAACCACTACCAAGCATTTCTGTTATGGCATCTGATATAATTAATGACTCGGCAATTATCAAAAGTTGTTAAGTGGCTGTAACGAACAGAATTGAATTCTCAACAATTGATCAATAACAACAATGTCAAGAAGCAAGCCAACCATGAACGTCATATGATGGTATGTACACGCAAATGTACATCCCATGATCAGTGAAGTGTTCAAGGACTGACTGTTCTTCTGTACATTTTCTATTTCTAGTGCCTGGAAAGATAGCTACCCTCAAAATGGGTTATGGATTAAATATTGCTGACTAAGATTACAAGTATTAAATTGACGCATACTGTGCCACTACTACATGTACATGTATTTCACACGCTACATGTATGTAATTATGCCGCTTTAAAAAAACTTACCAAACTTAAAGTAGCCGGTCATATTTGACTGTCTATGCCCTGAAGAAAAATGTTCAAATGGTGAAAAGTGTATTGATTTGTGGTTAGACTGTGCACCGTCTTGGAAATGTACATGTACGTACGATATTGGTAGCTAATAGAATGTATTTGCACTACGTGACCTGGCATTCATAATGCCTGTACACCATCACTAGTTTTTTAGGTCTGCCATCTTTTAAATATAAAGTTTAAAGATAAAGTTTACACCTATATTATATGTAAACAAAAAGATTACATGTATTGGACACTCGAAAAGGGATCTTCTGCCCCTCGTTCTCTGAATGGCAGACTTTTTTACTGTATCCCAAGCCCGATCATAGACCTACTAAGACAAAGCAGTCGAATGCTAAGTGTATCCTTGACCTGATCTGAAATGAATCTTTGTAATATCAGCTTGTTACAAAGAGAAATTCCACAAGCAAGTAACCTGTTGAACAAGTCCTTACAAGAAAGGCAACCTTGATGAGCAAGGCCTTTCAGCAAACGAAATCTACCTAGAAGTAGAAGTCTAAATGATAAAACAAGCAAAGCAATGGCCTACTTGTATACAGATTATCTTGCAATTGCTGCCAAGATAACGCCACCGAAATTTGAAGTCGTGCTTTTAACAGCATCTTTTGAGGACTGGTGCCTTGGTAGTATAACACCTGTCCGTCAAATCGGCATACATCAGATGACCTTCATGTGATTCGAGACTTTTTAGTACTACAAACTGTACCTGACCTGCTTATTACCAGAAAACGGACGTACTAGGAGCAGTTTCACCTACGATTTGATTGCCTATTTTCTGAATGAACTCCAGAGCAATCGTGGAGCATTCCAAGGTCCCAACGGAACCCTAACATCCAGGACTGCTATCATTTTCTCTCATTAAGGATGACATTAAGACTAAAATGGCGGTTGCGACGTGTTCTATTTGCGGGCGTCACATTTCGTACGAGCGTCTTTTTTGCACTTCTGCACGAACAAGCAGATATTCTGTTGCTGCCATGATGTTGGCATGATAAGCTGCAACCCCTGAATGATGTCGAGATAAAGGCTAATAATAAAGGACATCGTTCTCGTAAAATGTGGACACGTTTCCTATTTCCAGACAGAACGACCACGTTGTGCTGGAGAGAAAAAAAATAGGCAAGGTGTGATTCATGAATTTGCCATTTCGTCAGTGCATTGCGTGTGTGACTGTGTGGAGAGGGGGAGTGCATGGGCTGTGCAATGTACCCCCTACGTGTGTAACTTTCCATTCGTGAAAAGTGACTGACTTTTGAATGTTTACTTCTGATCAGTTCACTTGCTACTTGGATACGCCTTCTAAGCCTGGCATGCCTGGGGGTGTGAAAGTTATAGTTATGTACTGTGTCGTAGTACAGTGTTGCCTTGCAGTAATCAAATGGGTTATTGTTTGGAGGCCGAGGGCAATGAATTGCTACATTCAGGGACTTAATAATAGAATAAAGACAGAGTGAATCGGGTTTTGGACAGTCTTTGGTTCTTTCTTTCTTTGGCTTCATGAAAAATGTTCCGAAATTCTCCAAGTGGAAAACTAATTTCGTTCGCACGTTCCATCATAAGAACTAGCTAACCTCATGACCATTATCTGTCATAAGCCTTACTCTTTGCTTCTAACAAATGCATCCTGCTGCTGAGAGAGGGGCTCTCAGCAAAGACGAACTCATTTCGGGGAATGAGAGAGGAAGGATTCAGAGGACTCAACAGTCAACGTGCTCCAATGTCTCGGGATTAAAAAAGCTTTATCATGCTGTCATGTTTGGCAAGAAATTTCATCCCGTGATCGATGGAAAAGATCAAGCATGTTATTCCTGAAGTGTCGCCAATGAATAAAGAAGAGATGTGAAAATTTTGTGATCTTGTGTCTTACATGTAGTTTTGCTTATTAACACGTTATTCTTTGTTGCACTTAGTCGGGTGATCAGCGAAAAGGAGATTTATTAAGTTCACCTAATCAGGTCCTCAACACTTTGCGAGTAAATCGGTGATAATGAGAGCTGTTGGCAGCTCCCCGGGTCAGTCTCGTCCGGTAATCTCTCGGTCGAGTTGCCACTCAAGAGCAAATGGTACTGGAAATGCTTCATCTATATCGCGGGCTAGTTCCATCAGGCGAAATTGCACCCTCAGACGGCCATTTGCACTGAAGTTAAGTGGGTCTTACTTCATTAATTGGCGGAATTGATGAATCCACGCAGATTTTCTCCAGGACACTTTACTGTCGACAAGGTGGCACGGAGTTGAAAGCCATGGGAAGAAGCTTGAATGCCGGAAAAGTCACATAGAACCTGAGTGTGTATTGGTTGTTCGGCAAATTATTTTTCAATATTGCTGGCTGAAATGTTTGGTACACGGACAGAGCCTTTCGGTAGATTTGGAAGAAGTACGATCAGTGTTTGGTTGGGGTGGGATAAGACTTACAATGTAGATCCATCAGGATCGGTGTGTTGTGGGAGCGTCTACCAGATATTACTAGGATTATGGAGGAGCCTGATAGCCTAGTGGTTATCACGTCCGCTTAGCAAGCGGCAGGTCCCGGGTTCGAATCCAGCCCGGGCCATATGGGATTTCATTCCCGGCTCTTCACGTCCGTCGCATGGGACAGTAAGCCGTGGTGCCTTGTACCTTGTGTCCTTGCAAGGGCAAGTAAAATACCCCATCCAAGTGAGGAACATGAGTAGCTTGTTGATGGCCTCCTCCGTACTTACCAGGGCCAATAATGCTATAGCGTCGGCCCTGACGGAAAAATGAAATACAAATATACAAATATTAGGATTATGGCATTGGGTAGTATGAAAGAATCGGCAGTGGTAACTGTGTCCTACAGGTTGGAACGTCGTCCAGATTTGCTGCAGTTTCTATCTCTTGTCACATTAGAAATATATCACTTTCTGGAATAAAAAGTCATACTTTCTAAACGACACTCTATCACTCTATCAAATAGCCATCACGCTGCATAAACGGGCGATAAATTTTAACGGCGAGATGACAGCTAACAACTGTGCGGAAGACATTTTGCTGAGAAGAGGCTTGCCGTTTTTGGCCATCTTTAGCGATGTTTTAGTGCTGCTGTGTACGGGTGGTGAGTTGAAAACTGAGAGACAGACAAGTAAGAACTTTTCTTTGGATAACCTAAATGACCGCAAATTCCCTAGCAGCTGGAAAAAGTCCATCGTGCCGAAACAACCTGACAGTGTGCGGATGGTTCGCAATGGAAGATCAACCATACTGTCAGTCAATAAATAAATGGCAATGAGAAATGAAAAAAACGAGAAAAAAACATTTGTAATGAACTGGCAATAAATATGGAATTTCATTTCGTTTCAGGCTTTTAACCAGACGCATACGTTTTTCTTAAAAAGTCCAATTTGGCCCCAGGGGCTCCTTGGCACCCAAAATGGTGAAAAAAGGAATTTTGACAAAAAGAATCTGGAAGTTAAAAGAATGAAAGAGCATCAACTTTTGAATCATGTACATGTAAGCTGAATCAATGGGCACTGATAACATGGAGTCCTTTTTCATTCCCAGGAGTAACTTTCACACAACGAATACATGTACGCGTACCGCCGTACAACGTTCCTGTACGCTGCGAGCTGAAAATTGGACATTCTGGTAAACATGATGTTCGATTGGACAGGACAAATGGAGACACCATAATTTACATCATGGCAGACAACCGCTTATGGGATTGCAAAGCTTATGGGTACCAACAGGGATGAAGGAACTGTCATATTTTGTTGATTCATTCCGCGCACTATGAATAAGATTTTGTATGAGATGCAATATAAAAACACAGGTTCTTTATAGGTACGTCAGTGTTATGATTATTGATGCGATTTTGACATGATTGCGATGTCGAGATTGGCCCCTGTATGATTGCCTCGCGGTAAATGCCCTGCTTCGATTGTGACCCAGATGTGATATGGAAATACTTCCATAAACGGAACGGTTAGCTTCTTGAATAAATGTCGCCAATACAAAAGCCGCTCATAGTAAATCGATCCTTTTGGATGAGAAGAATTTCGCTTTTTCCATATCTTCAGATGGGTTTTTTATGTACATGTATTCATAAATGCATTACCAACGAATATGCCACAAGGGTTTCTTAAAGTGCCTGGAGAAAGTCTTCTCTGTTCATCAGAAAAAGGCTTCCCTTCCTTCCCTGACATGCTGAGTGTCTACGATTCTGTCTGAAACCATCTTTAGGAGCATTATCCATCCCTGAGTATGCTTTCTATGCGAAATAAGAAGCCATTGTCTACACCATAAGGGGACATCGCCGGGAAGGAGTGCGCAGTATTCTACCAAAATGGAATGAAAAGTGGCCGTATGATTCTTATTCAGATGAAGAATCGTATTACGAAGGGTTTTAACCAAATTGCACATTCCTAAGTATGTTTTCTACAACATGTATACCGTAGGCTTGCATCTGAAGGGGCTCACTCGACAAATGAAGGCTAAGCTTTCTTGTAGTAATTATGTATTGGAGCATTGCTCTTTAGTCCACCAATGGCGGAATTCATACATGTAGCATGCGTATTTACATGTACAAGACCTAACGTCCAAGCCCCAAAGTCAGTTTTTCGTGTTTTATTGCACAGCAAGACAATCCGATCACTCAACTCAAGCCTTAATTTATTCGGCAGGTCACATGCACGTACATGTATTTGTAAGACAATTTCCATTACAACGATCTGGAGCTGTAAGTTAGGTTCGGTTTCTGAGTTCGTCGAACATTCTGTGAGGAATATACTGTACAGCCATAACTAAAAGATAAGCGGTGACGATTCCACCCTCCGAAGGTCAAACTACTGACTGCTTCACTCCATTTTAATTATCAGTTTTTTCAAGGACGCCGTACAAAGCATTTGTTATAGGCCTACTGCGGAGGTCTTACTCGATCAACAATGGCCACAACTATCAGGGAGTTACCATGCCTAGCACGAAAAGGGTCGATCTAGGTAAGATTCCCGATCTATATCGAGAATTATCACAAAATCAATGGTCGCATCTCGGCGGAATCAAATTTGATTCCGGCCTCATCACATCTTGCTTCTGTAATCTTGCGGTAAACGACGTCTATATGTTACAACACGCTTGATGAAGACTGATGGTTATTTAATTCACAAAGAGAACGGCTAGAGAGAATTTGATACGAGGCGATTTGACACTGATTCGCCGTAAACAGATTACGGGTTTAGTTTTGGCCCGGCTGGAATGATTCTTGGATTGGATCGGCAAATGTGAGATTTGGCCGTCGAAAGACTAGAATGAATCTGGCGCCTTGATATGAATGCAGATCTATAGGTAAAGGATCAGTGGACATTCGGTGTGTGACATCTGATACGCCATTGATCTCCGATTTCAGGACTGATCACCAGGCTTTCCAACACTTGGAGGGACACTGCGGCGCCTTGTTTCAAGAGAATTAGGAAATGTATATTCCGAAAATCAATACCAGGCGAGTCGGAACGGTCTCACACCTGTTGTTGTGTAAATTTCAGTGACAGTTTAATTATATCGTATGAAAAGTTTCGATATCAATATTTAAGCTTGGTTCAGTGCTTGTGTTGGAAAACATAGCAACGGGAATTTTTTATTTGATGTTGTTGTAACTGTTTCGACATATACGTGCATATTTTGATAATACAGCATTAAAATGAAGACCCACATGTATCGGTTTCTGCGTTATTATTATGCATATGAAATACCTGGTGTAAAAGGAATTTAAAAAATGGTCCAATGACCATGTGCTCACCTGGGTCAATGTACTAGAAGAACGAACAACAAGTGTCAAGTCAATATGTTCCAGGGAAACATACCAGGTTAGAAACATTCTTTGCAGTATTGTTCATCAGGTATGAGCCAAAGGCTCTTTTTCAGTATGGCGACCTGGCGGCCATATTTGAACTGCAATAGAATAAATGTGGCCAAAATATAGAGGATATCTACACACATATAATATTCTACCAGTACATACCGTACAGTGTACGCATACAATGGTGTTTGTCCACAAACGAACGCAAACAAGTACACAGATTAGTCAAATAAAAAATATCAAAAATATCGGATTCCCCTCTCCCCATCTGTTTAGACGAAGAGATACATGTAACAGCTGTTTCGTGTATACAGTACTACATGTAGCTCTTTGTGCTCACGCAGTATACTGGTCCTCAAACATTTTACAAATCGATCTTAAGGTGGCTGACCAAAAAATCCTTTGAAATGTAAATTAAGTTATTGTCTACGATCTCCTCAAAATTAACTCAAAACAAACTTGTAACAAGATTGAATCATTTTCCCTCTAGCGTCGATATAATGGAATCTAACCTTCAGCATTGATGTGCAACTCCTCTATCACCATAACGACACTTTCAATTAGCCCTAGAGCCAACGGCTTTAGATGTTGTATAAGGCAATCAGGTTGCATTTGACACACTATGTGATGTAATTCTCTTGCAGGCTCAACTTGATAATTACATGTACAATGTACAGGAATAATGCGTAAATTAATCAGTACAGATTGAAGGAAACTTGTTTTGTGTGATAATTAGCGATTGGTATCAGTTCATGTAATGATGACCGTTTGACCTGACAATCGTTTGACCATCATTTGACCCTACAACGAAGTGTTCAATCATCACCTTCTGATATTCTGTAAACAAGTTCTATTAGCAGGTTCGTCAAAGTAAAACCCTCTTTTCTGCAAGAAGAGGTCAGTCCGAGTGAGCCACGCCCAGTTTGGAGACACGCTGATCGGGAGACCACATGGCCTACAGGGTTGGCCCATTGACCATCCAAGTGCCAAAAATCGCCCGATTGAAATGTGTACCCATCAAGTTCGAAAAGTATCGTTCTTCACGGACATAGACTGCGTGGATGGTCGGTCAAGGGTCCAACCCTACATGTATGTGGTCCATGTTACCTGCAGATCATTGTACCTCTAACCCGGTATAATGGCCAACTCGGACATTCACTTCTGCACACCAAACTGCAGTGCACAAAATGGCCGCAAGAACACACTCGGTGCCCGTGGACGTGACGAGGGCAGCTGACAGTTCTAGTCATGACTTTAGAGGAAAATGGTAAGGTGATGAAGCACACCCACACCGGAACACGTCGTCAATAACACCAATTCGTGGGGGTTCAACGAGTATTTTGAGCAAACATCGCCACATTACTAGTACATGTAGCGAGAGAAACAAGAGACATGCAGAGACAAGGGATGTCTGGAGTCATGCAACATGACAATACGCCAATAAAAAATACCAGTCATGCAGGGGAAAGTGTCGGTCATTAATACTCTTTTGTTTACGGTTACCTCTAATGAACTTCCATTATAACTAGGGAGTGAGGATGACAGCAGGCGCCATATGGTTGTTCATCAATGACACCAGGATTTGATTTACGCAATGCCAGGGTCATTTTGACGCACTCTAAATAGCGAATTTCTCAGAACACGAAATTTCTTTCATCCTTTTACACAAGGTTATGGAATAGAAAATTATGGCTATTGTTGTAATGCAATCTTCATTCAATATTCATCTACGGAATATGTTAGCTTCACACTTTGGGGGTATTTAAGCCCCCTATAAGGTAAGTAACATCTGTTCTAAAATCTGGGACAAATGTTCTGTTTCCACCAATAATACCCCCAAATTGAAGCTAACTACATTCCACAGATGAATGTAGTAAATAGACTTTAGATCAAGAGCAATGGTATCTTGTTAACTGAATGGCAATGAAAATGATGGAGATGATCCCAGTTTCGGAGGGTTAATGTAATCTTCTATAGTTATCATCACCAATATTAGATACATGACAATGTCGTGTTATTCTGGACGCCTTGCATATTTCTGTCTGTTACGGATGAATAATATCGTATGCCCGGCCGGATGACAGCTACAAGTCGGCGGTAATCTAGGACCACTGCACACACAAGGTTATATCCTCATCCAGGACACTCGCCCAACAGCGCCCCCGCAAATCACCGGATATCATTCCGCAGCGAGGAAATCCTTGGCTTGTTGTTTCATTAATGGGAATGTCGCTCCATGGGAACCAAGGTTGACCATTACTAGAGAGATGGTGCAGCGAAACAACTAATTAGCATTGTATTGTTCAGGAGTAACGGCGTGCCCAGCACAAAATCGGCCTCCTAGAAGGTTTGCTTAGCAAAGTAATCGATCAAGTGAACCATGACAAGGAAATTTCGGTCGCTATTGCCAATGGTGGCGTAATCCCGTTTGGGGCGAAAATCTGAAATAGCATGGGTACCAACGATGGCGACACCCACCCTGATGCGCCAAAAGTCCTGGAGAACCGATGGGAAATGTCTTACTTGACCGCAGCTGTGGCCCGGTCGGGGCGCCCAATCTGGACCAAAGTATTAGGAAAGCAGACCAATCAACCGGCAGCGCTTTGATGAGAAAGAAAACAAGATTTGGAGGCAAATAATCAGTTAATCAAATGATAACCAGTCATACTGATTGCCATCATTTGCTCATTATCAATCTCCCTGACACGTTTTTACAGGATCAATGCCAGCTCTGATTGAGAATATCTCAGAAGTTACCTCGTCTTTGACACTTTATCCCTTCTGAGATGATATCATAGATAGAAAACTCAACCTTTCGCCTTTGGAAATTCAGGTATAATTTTGGACCAATCTCAGGGGGCGGATGGAAGCCAAAGAGATTTTCGCGATCAGTTATATCATGCATAAACCGTCAAACCCATTGATTTTATTGGCAGTTTGATTGGCTTCAATATTACGTTGGCAGCCGCTGTCGCTATTCGTGGGAAATCGGTGACGTGCGAACTCTCTGCACCAAAGTTCAAAGAAGATGTTCGGAACTCAGAAAAAATGCAACTTCTTTGCGGCTCTTCTGACTTCCTGTGTCGGCGAAGATACTTCCGTCATGTATGTAATGTGCTTGGTTGGTTGCCACCACGATGAACGCAGGTCGGTCAGATCACGCAGAATCCCAGAATAAGGAGAGCAATCGCCGAAGCTTAGATACCACCTCAGGTAATTGAATGGTGAATCCATTACCCTGGCAGTGTTGCCATCACTAGCTGGCCATCCTTTCGCAAGCCTTCACAGTGTTTGGTAAAATTTCGTTGTTGCCCTGAGGCCTTCAGCGATTGGCGGTGTCGCAGGTATGATGTAGAATATGTCCATTATATACGATGCACTTGGATGGAATGTAATTAATATGTCTCTTGTGCCTGACGCAGTGAAAGCTACGATGTATCGTTCTAAAAACGACGCCGCGTGAACTAAACAATGGAAACAACTAGAGAAACACTGAGAAAAACACTAAGTGTATGACCTTGAATTAATCCTACACAGTCGCACAAGTTAACACACTTATCACTGACCTTGCTTAACAAAGTGCCAGAGTTAGACATGCTCATGCATAATATAAATGACCGGTCGACTACATGTATACTGTTCAGTATCAAACGCCATGCTGATCCATGCAATGATAGCATTTCTCTCGAACTGCTGGACGTGGTACACTATAATTTTACGATAAGAGCCATCAAAGAAACATATAGAAAGATAGAACATCTGCCTAGACATGTGGTAGGCTATTACTACACATTGCAAGAAACCACCAAGAATACATCTCGAAGACGAAAGATCTTTCTATAGAAATACATGTACGTTTACACAATGAAGGTGAGGTCAATGTGTCTTTTCCCCAGCAGGGGGCCAGTCCGAGTGAGCCACTGCCAGTTTAGAGGCACAGTGATCTACAGGTCACATGGATTATGTAGAGTTGCGATGTCGTCCATTGACCGGGCTATTGGCTGGTATTCATAAAAGTTAGCAAATGTTTTTACTTATGATTTGCACAGCGAGGTTCAATGTAAAATGTACTGTTGAAGTTGAAGTAAGTAAATCATTTGCTATCTTTTATGAATACGTATCAGCCATCGCCTTGAGCATGTTGAAGGTGGACATCCCTCTCTCGACTGACTTGGTTGAATGCACATTTCAAAAGTGCCATTGGTACTTGGATGGTCAATCGGGATCCATGTGATTTGGTCATCACTGTCCCTCATCTACGGGTTGTAACCTGGCAGTGGCTCACTCGGACTGACCTCTTGATGTGGAAAAGGAGTACACGACCAGGCATAACACACCATACATCAAATCGTCGCCATGCCATACCTTGCATCCTACCTTTCCTGAACCTCTTAATGTACTTCTCTGAAAAGACGAATTACTGTGGTTTACAAAGCTTGCAGGGGCACGCTCACTGCTTCCTCCAGTTGTAAAATGGAATTATCTCTATACTCAGAATTAATCTGAGGGAGGATGGTCTTCACGAACATCAGCCTTCCGCTGAACTTATGTGTACTTTTTAATAAAAAAATTGTTCGAATAGAGTCATTTATTACTTCATTCGGCAATGCTCCCCCGATTACGATTGGAGATGCTCCCTTTTACGGTCGGAGGACAGACTGGAGAAGATGGCTGGTACGAAGATACTGAGCTAAATCCTTTACCGATGGGAAACGTCCAAAGGTCGACAGTTGTTTTCTGAGATGTGTACAAGCTGACCAAGACATAATCTTATTGACTATTGTATCATTTTAAGGGACAGTTGCTTGCGGATCGGCGAGAGGTAGGACGGTGAATAAAGCAAGGTTCATGTGCGCACGGAATTGATCCGATTCAGGTCCGCAAAAAATCTATCAAATGGACTTCAGCGTTGTCGTATCCGGAAAACTAGGGGCAAACGGACTGGAAACGGATCGGATCCGTGTGCCAATGAACCTTGCAAAACAAGTTGCAAAACAATGGGTAGCAGCAGAGACGGATAATGGTTTGAGACCAGCAAGTGACTACAGAAGTCTGCACGTCTCGTGTTTGAGGCAAAACGAAGGCTAGCAGCATGGAATCAACCCGGATTCTGTTTGGGGATCAGTAAGTGAATAGGAAGATAGCACATCATGACATCCCAATTTGTCACAAAATGAAGGCCAGCTGCCATGAATCTTCACGTATGCTGGTGCTCGTCCCTGTCCACGGATTCAATTTGAAGGGAATTACAGAAATTCACCTTCAAATTACTTAAAATTGCCCGGGAATTCAATCAATGTGAGTGAAGTATAGATTCGTGCAACGAACAGATACGAACCGTAACAGGTCATCTATGACAATGCCGATGGTCACTGGATGAATTGATGTAGGTGAAGATGTTTCGAGAATTTTTGGTCAAAACATAGCCAGCTTGTGTCTGTCTATTACATCCTGAGGTCATGAGGATGTTATCATGGGTAGTGTGCTCGCTCCCACTACCAGCACGTCATGTTTGTCGGCGGTGACCAAAGGGGGAGCGACGAACGCTACTGCCCTTGATAGAGCCTAAAGTCGAATGCAGTTGAAAATTTTACAGCGAATTTCGTATAAAAAAGCAGACCTTTTTCAACGAGAAGATACATGTAATTAGAAGTTGAATGTCTTCTTTTCGTGTTATTTCCTCCCGAAATTACCAACAATGATAAAGCTTGAATTTTAGCATAAGGAAATGAATCAGTCTGATGGAAGCTAATGAAGATAGTTCTCAAGGTAAAATCCTGCCTCTGAGCAAAGAGGATAATTAGAATCGGGTCGTATTACCTTAAATCCTGCAACTGACATGTCTACATGTACATAACATGACAATGTGGAATCAATTTGGATTATACTCCTTCCGTTAAGGTAAAGAAATTGAATGGGGATCTAGTGTCCGTCTATTAGGTGTCTTCTTCGCAGCATGCCATCGGCATTGGGCTGGGCACCTCGTGGTAAAGCAACGGCGGTTCCGCACACCCGGAGGGCAGGGAATAAAAGACCTCAGTCGGATCAAGATTTTTTAACGGAATTACGTATCGAGTTTGTCTTATTATTGAATTCGGAATTGATATCTGACTTCGCAATGTTTTAGTGGGGTGGAAGCGTATTCAGTATAATACTGTTATCGGGAAAAATTAGCGCCCGAGGAACCTTTTCAGACAAGGCTTTGGGAAAAAGCAAACAAGCAAAAAAACTCGATGAATTGCAAAATGTGAGTTCCGACGTGTACGCGCCGTCTGTTGTGTAATGAAAATCAATTTCAGTGTCTCGGCGTGTTGATTTTCTTTTTGTAACTGCCCAGTCATGTCGCCAACACACTCCTGGTGACCAAATCGCTGGCTGATGTACATGTGAGTGTACACACGTGCATGTGCAAGCACCCACCAACTTCCGTACCGTGGCGAAAAGTTTTTTTTTACTTTGTTGCTATTTACAACTACATGTACGCCACAGGTGGCGCCAGCAACTGAGAAACACGAATTTGGGCCCAGACTTGACATCAAGTGCATTTTGCTTGCAATGTATGTCACACAATGAGATGGTCATGCACGTACCATCTACATGTATTTGGTATCAAAATATCCATTGAGAGCTGACTCTAGTGGCCCTTTAAGCCCACGGGCAGAAAAAAATGTGTAACACGTTGCAATCTTGCAGGAAATCCAGCAAGAGTACCGCTGAACCAACGGGAAAAGCAAAAAAGCGTATTCGTTGAAACTTGAATCAGAAAAAGAGCAATAAATTCTTCAGACGTTTCGTGTATAAATTAGATCAACTTGGACAGATCAAAGTCGAATAAATCCTAACACTTTCTGACACAGCAAGCTGTTTGTGAATTAACTTGATACCTTTTTAGCTGAATGAGAGTTTCAGAGGAGATCGATGGGGCGACATTCGCTGGTAAACACTTGGTAACGAGTCGCGTGACAGTGTCATGCCTTTCCTAATGAACGATCAGGAAGATTCGCAAGTGCCGTAATTGAAACAATTTACTTCAGTATCAATTAGTTGCCGAGAGTAATTTATTTTTGTTGTAAAGGTTAAAAGTCGAAGAGATATTAACAGTCATTGACGCCATGGCTAACAATGATAGTTTCTGAACACAATGACCGTGAAGAAATATCTAAATTTAAAGAGCATTCTGCGCCAATTGTTTTAGTGCTCAGCGTTTAACATGCTAATGATACGGGTGTGTTTGAATTTTGCTGCCGACAAACATTCACCTAATGCCGACCCGTCTGGGAAGATGAGCTGTCACTAGATCATTATGTCTTGCATAAATTACAGGGCTGGTCCCGCTAAGCACTCTCCTGAACATTGTTTTCGCAAGAGGTTTGAGACGAGACCGTCTCTCTTTACAGGTGTCGTTTAGGGTGGCTACACACCTAACGCGATTCGTTGACGCATGCGACAACGCCTTTGTTATTTTCCGCCGCGCTGCACGCAAACAATTGCGTTGACGCATGCGTCGCCCAATCGCATGCGAATCGCGTTAGGTGTGTTCCTACCCTAAGGCCTGTTATGCCCGACGCGGATCAGGACTAACAGAGAACTCAACCAAGTAAGTCCAATGCACAAGGAAGCAACACTTTCTGTGCATACAAGTATTGTAAACGCATAGTCCTTTAGAAAGACAGATCATTTCATGATCATTCGCGTGAATTAAAATGAAAGAAGCACATGAAAGAATAGCGTAGGGTCATTAATAGCCGAGTCATGTTTTATACAAAACGCCACAAATCCTTGATTTATATACGACACGTCTTTTCGGCATATTCATGTATTCATGACGCCGTGCTATCCTGAACCGATAGGTCTGTGATATCATGGATGATGAATGGCCGGGTAACTTTGCCAACACGAACAGATCCCCCCAAGCCAGAAAGCCATCAGCCTTAAGGGCACCGCACACTAGCGATTTTTTCGAGTGATTTTGTAGGCGACCGGCCTTGCGACCACAGAAGCGACTGAACATTTTTCAGTTTTTTAGTTTTTGTTGACTTGTTTGCGACAAATGCTTCTTTGGAAGATCAGTGATGTCGTGGATGACATCATTGATCGACCGCAAAGGTAATTATGGCAGGCGACGTAGTAGTCGCATCGGTAGTCGCCCCCATTTTAGTCGCCAGTGTGCGGAGCCCTTTAGGAATAATGTTGTTGTTTAATTCCGTGATTGACTAATTATTAGTGATGCAGAGAATCGGAAAATGGCAAGTCTGATTCCTCCATGCGGCAATGAGTGAGTGATGGAAAGCTGACGGAAATGACGTGGGGAAACATATCATAGAGTTTGGGCCTTTCTAAATTGAGCGTTCGTGTACAAAACGTCCTGCGCCGCGAAAATAAGCCCATGATGTTATAGGCTTACGTGTTTAAGTGTTCAGTTCTCTGAGCAAATCGGCGGCTAATGTCGGAACTAACATCTCCCCATTTGACATCATCAAAATAAAGGTGCAGTCACCAGGGCTGTATTGTTTTTGTGGCCATTTGAGTGCTAAAAGTGGTCTTTCAGTTCTGCGTCATCATTAAGCACTCAGCGCCACAGAAAGGATGTCAGCATGGCCGACTGAAGCAGTGACCCTGCAGTATAACGCCCATTTTGGTACACGATTGGTTTCTGATATTTGACGTCATGATGCAAAAAGTGCATCAGCAGCAATGATGTGACCATAATAATACATTAGTAAATATTTACACGATGTCGTACACTCTCGGACGAGATCACTGCAAGCTTTCCTATTCGCGGAAATGAATTAAGACCAAAAATATCAAATCGGTATAAGCATTAATTAATCTCAATAACATGTATGCTACCGGGATATGCTACAGGGTCATTCTGTGTGACTTTGCTCAGCGATAACTGACAGGAAACCCCAAGAGGAAGTCTTAACTTGGTTACTGCGAGTCGCAGGATTCCAATATCAGACACATCTGAACAGTACCTCGGTACAGTACATTCGAAATCGTGTAGCTGTCATCATGGTTGGGAATGGACTGCCACGGGAACTCATCTTCTCGCTGATAAACAAGGCTTCCGGTTTTGCATACAGGAATTCAATTGTTTCGTGGACCTTTAAGGCCTGGACACATTTTCACTGCCTATACAGTAATGTTTGTCAGGTCTACATTGACCTAAGTTGTGGATTTAAGCAGGAATGATCACGGTGCCTAAATCGCTGGTTTACAGTCGTCGTAAACTGTACATGTAGTTGAGACGTAAATGATGGTTTAGGAATCGCAAACCATGGTTTAGATATCGCAAACCGTGGGCCAAAGGACAATTTCCAAGATGGCCGCCTGTCGGCCATACTAATTGCGGTTCCTTAAACAGTGGCGTGTGCCTTCCCAAAAGCTATAATACATGTTATTAAAATCAAACCTTTGATCAGTCTCAGCATCTTTGCTATAGATACATTGTATGCAGCTGAAATTACTGAGTCGATCAGGTTTATCAGTTAACACGGTGATTGGATTAATGTACGAAGTGTGTAGGTCGTTGGCATTGATGAGAACCATGTGCATCAACGTTTCGGACAGAAGCCAGGGACCTTACAACGCGCTGCATCCGGTGAACTTTCACTAGTCTCCAGGAAATAATAATGGTTATCGACCTGTCAGATGAGCAAGCAGCTTGACTTTGTTTTATTGTGGCTCTCTTATGCTACTTTCTTAGCCAATAGCGGGTGAAAGTGAACGCTGGATCACAGGTTGGGACAAGTTACAGCTCTGAGCGTGAGGTATGTGGAGGGTTTTTCTGGACAGCATCGCATATGGTAGACAAAGCGATATCTTTCTTAGAGTGTCCTGTACATGTATATTGGCTCACTCAATTGAGACTCATTCGTCGGTGCCACCATAATCTACCGACACAGAATATTTTCAAACGCCGCAAAGCCGACCTCTGTCAACACCGGTGTGGGAGAACCATTGATATTCTTTATAGTGCAAATAAGCATATCATACATCATTCTATATTAGAAAGGGCAGAAGAATATTATCACACGAATTGGCACTTTCATTTATTACAAACAGACACAAATCACGCGCACTTGAGGTCTCAGTACTCAGTGGGTAACGATACAATATGACAGTTTACAAAGGGACCCCTCTCCCTTTTCATAACCGGTATACAAGGCAAATGCTTGGAAAACCTATTGATGTCCTGACCTGACTGTCGAAGTCAAATTCAATATTTCGTATAACTTTCAACAAATGGGACAAAGGATCAGGAGCTGCTATATCAAAATGCCTGTCATTATTGTCAAAATTCACCATTCTTTATCAAAAGAATGTTGGCCTGACAGGTATACAGGACTGAAACGGTGGTTCTTTTGTGCAAAAATATCAAGTCTCGGTTTGGTGATATGCAATGAGCCTTAGGCCTGTGCAAGCGAGAAATATCACAGTGAGGGTAGCATAGTTAGTGTACCAAGCCTTTCACGTGCATCAAGACAAGTCTAACGTGGCCTTTGACTGTTGCATACATGAATGTACGAGTAGCAATGTCGTTTACCTGAATGAACGACTTTAATTGATTTTTCACAGAGGAGTCACCATGCTGCCTATCATAATTTGTTGGGTCGGTGCCTATGCAGTTAAATTGACATAAAATTACACCACCCATAGAATTTTATCAGATTTTATTCAAACGACGTGATTGCATGTTGTAAATCTAGCATAAACACCACACGTAGCTAATTGAATAGAACACAATGAAGACAGTAGTGATAAGGTTAACAAATTAAACTTCTGAACAGTCTTATAACCAATTTTTGACTCCGTGAGAAAAACATTCGTTTCTCAAGAAAGGCAGCAGCACGTCAATGTTGAAATTTCCTGAGATATCGTAAAGAGATTGTACCGCCTTAACAACTCCGAGCGTCCAATAAGGATGGAACACTTTTTAATCATGGGTTGTAGGAGTTTTTCAAAACACATAAATATTTATTTTTACTTTTTATATACTCATACATCAAGCTTATTAAAAGTTGTATAATGGGATAGGCCCTAATTAATGGGATCACCTGCTTTCCAAACTTTTGCACCCGCTTAGGTAGGCCTACTCATAACCAAATGGCAATGCACAAGGACAGAGTCAAATGTACCCCGTGTGACTTCATCACGAAGACCCTACTATTTCAATTTATTTTTAGAAGACCCATGCAACGGCCAAAGAACCAAAATCTGAGTTTTAGTGCAGGATTGTGTGCAGCAGACGAATGTAGGTAAAAAAGGTACAGGTAAAAAAGGTATAGGTAAAAAAGGTACGGTAAAAAAGGTACTG
>NMRB01000243.1:104467-118420 GCA_002633025.1 Notospermus geniculatus | reverse complement strand
AAAGATCAGAATTGTTCGTGTCTCAGAGTGCTGGAAATGGACCTCGAATCGCATCTCAGAGCTTCTAATTTTCAACATTTTCTTGGGGAGGTCCCCCATACGCGCCACAAAACATGTCCCTTTGGCGTTCGCAGGCGAAGCCAATGTCCGGTCAGCTCGTCTGCTTAAAATGCCCCCCTAGCGAAAAAAAAGCTTGCTACGGCCCTGCAGCAGAAACGTTAGAATGACGCAGGGCAAAGCTGCTTCTACAAAAAAATCAGAAACGAAACGAAATCGAGTTTTTCAATATTTCACCACCCCAAATCCTTACGATGGCCCAGACATTCACAGAAATCAGACATCGATGTATACAGTACATGTACATGTACTAAAACAAACTCGGACCGAAAATAATCAATCCCGTCCATTTACTATGATAACCCATTAATTGAAAAAAGAATCCAGAACTACCAGTCCGTCTGCCATTCAATTTGATTGACCGAACCCTACCCCTACTCCATCAGTATGCCTAATTCAACTGCTCTCCGATGAACCGAAGAGACCGGGGTATCAATTTCAACTTAATTCAATCATGTTCGGTTGATGCTGTCATTACGGTTTGATGTTAGATGTCATATCAATCTTGGATAGGCAGTCTTGGTGAAGCATTCGATTTCAACAACTATCTAAATCATTTAATCTCGATTTGAGATATCCCCTCTTCACATGGACTATACTCTGTTTCAAAACTTAACCCATGAAAAAAATCTATTCTCACCATCAGCTCAGGGTGAATTATTCGAAGTTTGCTATAAGATTCTTTTTTAGTGTACACCCTGGGCATCGGAATAAAAGATTTACTACCAGTGTCAAATATCTATTGATTTAGTGTTTCCCGATGTCGATGAACGTATAGCAAAACTACGTTTCATCTCCGACTACAGCATGAAGAAATAAGGTACACTCGAAAAGCTATTTCAATCAATTTCGTCTTGATTTGAGGTGCACCAACTGCGTCAGAACTTCGTTAGGTTTCAGAACAGGTCTGAAATTTCTCTGCCCCTGCAGCGTCAAAACGACATTACGTTTCAATGCAGATCTGAAATTCCTTTAAAAAACGCATCTTTGTGTACGCACGGCCATGATTTAATTATTATTGGAAGAAGGAGTACTTCGCATGACGTTATTGCTTTTCCCCAGAGCAGTGCAGAGCAGTCAGAAAAAGCACGTAGGGAAGTGGATCCAGCGAAACATGGCAACCTTAAGCTCCGACCAGTAAAACTGATGGAAACGGACACTACTTGCCTCTCTTATTCTTTCTCTAAGATTTACCGTAAATCTTTGAGAACTGCTGTGTATGACAGAACTCGACGACGGAATTTCAGTTTTCCTCATCTGTTATAAAGTTCCTTTGTGACTACATGATTGAATGGGATACGCACATCGTTTACTTGATTTTTCTTTTCAAAATTATCTCCTATCTTTACTACGATGGAACGCGTTTTGGCTTGTCGTGTACCCCATATATTTCAAACTTCTTTTGCGAACCGCCTTTTTTTCTACGAATTCTATTGTCTATGTCGTGAGTTACTTAGAATTCTTCTCCAACTCTCCCCCTAAATAGATGAGCCCAATTATCCAAATTGCTTTCCCTATCTCCGTCGAAGTAACTCAACACGGGACTTCTCCAAAATCAAATGGCAGCGATGTTAACAATAGAAAACAGAGGGAAGTCAATCTACTCTGCTTATATTACCAAGAGACAAGTCATACTAAAAGTGCTACAGGAATTTGGCTACATGCACAGAATTCGATATTCTCAAGTATTTGTTACGTACGGTACCTCACAGCAGGACGAGCGATGAGGATGAATTGGCATTACGCAGCTTCCGAAAGAGTTCCAAGCAGGATGCTCCGAACTAAAAAACGATTCATTGATTCAAGTCTAAAGTAGCAGGTGTTTCTTTGTTTGATAGCTGTGGAAGCTAGGTCAGTACCCTAAAGGTAAACACTAACTAGAGTACAAGCAGTCAGTAGCAACTATGGTGAAGTTAAAAGGAAGCCTTCCCTGGCCACCAGTTGTGTTATTGGCCCTCTGGGCTTACCACATGTATGTTTTTTATGTGTTGCCTGCCGGGTTATCAGTGAATACGTTGAAACCTGCAAGAGTGGCTACGTAAACACAATAAATCCAAAGATATCCGGATGGAAATTCCGGGATGGAAATACACCAATGAATGACCAGTATGAATTTTTCGAAGTTTTGCATCACGGAATGTAAAGCGGATCACCCGGCCCCAGGCATATGTATGGTGAGGGCACGGTGATATATAACCTGCGTGGAGGTTAAAAGTACAATGCAGATCCACTGCATGGAGCATACGGATAGGACATGCGCACGTGTTATGCTGTCAAATTTGTTGCCTCCTATTGCTGGAGGGAAACACTAATTGATATCCCGTGACAAAACCGGAAGTCGCGTCGCCCCGGGCGTCCCCAGAGCAACGGCGGGCTTTGACAGGAACGACGTTCCAAATCTTAATGTGGGCAGGTTTTGTTTCAGCGGCTAGCTTGTTGCGCCCGAATTCCGGTTCTGCCGGCTATATACAGCCTCCGCCTGATGTCTCTTTTATGGTTATCTTATGGTACATGTATGTACCAGTGACCATTCAACCAGACGTAATGGTCGTAAAAAGGAAATCCCTTAAGACAAATCACATTCTGACGTCTGATTGCGAAGTCTATGGGTGTGGAATCGTTGCGATTTAACTGCTTGTCGGGAACATGATCACTGTTGGTGGTTGTCGTGTGGGATGAAAATTATTCCCAGCAGAAAGTGCCCGCCGAACAAAGTTCACTTGTATGAATTTGACCATGCTCCTACCATACTTCCGTAGTGAGGTTTCGCAAATCTGACGAAATACGAAGTACGAAATACGAAATTGGATTTCATTTCCATCACGTAATGTATTTCAGGAGATGGTTGGTACCACAAATATCGCCTGCTGCAAGAGCGTCTACGGTGGCCCATAGAGCTCATTGATGAAAAATATTTACATTTGCAATTTTTTTTCAATTCGATAATTTTTCTTGGGGTTTGTAAAATTTTCAGAAGTTCCCACCGCGGTGATAATATTTCCACCGCGGTGATAATATTACCACCGCGGTGAAAATGATTTCCACCGCGGTGAGAATGTTTCCACCGCGGTGGAAATGTTTTCACCGCGGTGGGAAGTTCTCACCGCGGTGAAAACGTTTCCACCGCGGTGGAAACATTCCCACCGCGGTGGAAACATTCTCACCGCGGTGAAAATGATTTCCACCGCGGTGGGAATGTTCCCACCGCGGTGGAAACATTATCACCGCGGTGGGAACTTCTGAAAATTTTACAAACCCCAAGAAAAAAATTATCGAATTGAAAAAAAAATTGCAAATGTAAATATTTTTCATCAATGAGCTCTATGGGCCACCGTAAGTACGCGTCTTTTAGCGTATGACGTCGGACCGATATAGTTACGGTGTATATTAAACTTTCAATTGTATCTTTCGTTTCCACTTCGTAGATACGAAGTGGAAATTTAAAAATTCAAGAACCACCATAACTCTCTCGATCTCACATGATATGTTAAAAGACGCACTGGCAGCAGGGACATTTTGTGGTCCCAACATTACATGTACGTCATGGAAATGAAGTCCAATTTCGTATTTCGTACTTGGTGTTTCATCAGATTTGCGAAATCTCGGTATTGATATCTGTTGACCGACTCTCACCGTTGACTGGATAAGAATGGGAAACAGTGCTTTCTCTATATAGACAGTCAAAGATCAATCCATCGTTTCTGAGGCATCAAACCTTTCGATCAGAGATTATCTTTGGATCTCTATCGGTCCATCGATTTACTTACAAATATTCAATGAATGTGCTAATGGGAATCAACAGCGACATCCAGGGCGGCAGACGAATTAACATTGTCAATAACGATGTTGTTTCGGCCGCCAGTGTGTCTGTTTTCGCTAATTTAGCGATTGTCTATTGACTATCTATTGTTTCATTGAACCCTCGAAGCTCATTAACTGGCTGCTACATGTACCTTGATAACGCGCTGCATCATTGGACCTTCATTGTTTGGTAACTTACGTACCCTCTACATTGAATACTGCTCATAATACCATTGCATCACCATTGCCTGGTCGAAGCTGGGGCTAATATTTTCACTGCCGACAAAAACGGAGATTTTGACAGGGTAACCAATTCTGCTGTCAAAATGTAAGGGGAAAGGGCTCAAGTATGGTATAGCGGGCCAAGTCGTGGGAAGTGCACTGAGTGTGTACATGTGTGTACACGGAATAAGCGGCAATGTATGGAGATGTGTCACTTCCCATGGCTTGGCCCGCTATACCATACTTGACCCGAATTCTGTACAACGAGGACAAATTTTGTGTACATTTCGATCCGTATACGTATAAGGATCCGTGATAAGTCGCTGATCTCAACCTCCCTATTTTGTAGAGACCCAACCCTTATCAAGTGCACACAGGTCTAAAACGCATTCCGGAAATAAACATGTATTTCGCCAAAAATATGAATACCAACAGAAAACACTTACCCTCATCTAGGTCACCCGACTGCCATGTACTTGAAATGAGCAACTGAATTATTTTAATCCAAAAATATTCACCAAAATTGCATCCGAGACACTGAAAGAATTTCACCAGAAGAACTGCGCACTCCAAAATCCTTTCCGACATTGGATATAGGCCCACGGTATTGAATGTGCAAGGCCTAGTCGTGGTGACATAACAGAGGTACGCCCAGCAGATGGCCTTGGATGACATAATTGTATTTTACCAACTCTGATGTAAAGCAAGCAAACTTGAACTCTTCGGCCGGGTTTACATGGAGGTAACAGGATACGAACATCCTGGCGAACAATGGCCGAATAAAGGGTTCATTGTTCGCCAGCGTGTCCGTATACCATATACCTCTGTGTGAACTCAACCTTAGACAAACCCGCCACCAAGACAATTCAGGCATTTTTGGGTTCACTCGACCTGTTGGAAAGGCCTATACTTTCCCCTTAAAATCATACGTTTATAAGAGCTACATGTATCCCAGCCGTCGATTCGTGATTGACAAACACACGAATCGACGGCTTGGGTAGCTCTCGTGAACGTATGACTTCTTTGGGCCGATTTTTTAAACGATGGCTAAGATAACCATCGGGTTTCATTAACCCTCAGTTGACAAACTGTCTGTTAATCGAAGTGAATTTTTCGATTTTATGAGTTGTTGATAGCCAAACATTCTAAAAGTCAAAAGGTTTACTTTGGTGAATTCACGGTTTGTCAGAAAAGCCGATGGTTAAACCGAGGTTTACCTTAACTATCGTTTAAAAAAATCGGTCCTATGTCATCAAAACTCTCCAAGTACATGTATAACATTGGCCAACAAAACTTCAAGAAGGAAACTTATGAGAGGAATGGTTGTCTGTAGAAATAATTTCATTTTATTGGTAATCTTTGCCCTGAAACTACAAATCATACGTATGTACACTAGTAAAAGAAGGACATTTACATGCATAATTCTCTTTTTTCAGTGGAATTCAGCCCCAGAGACTTGTACCAAGTCAAGCCGCCAACGATAAACGTTAACTTTACGACAACGTTATTTTTTGTACCGAAAATGCAATACATGTATATAATCTGGTGAATTCGTAGTATGAAAAATAACGTTGTCGTAAAGTTAACGTTTATCGTTTGATTTCTTAAACTCCCTATTATTACTGAATGAACATACATTGTAAGATATGTCAGCAAATTGTCAACGTAATCTCGTCTGTAGGGTCAATAGTGAGGTTTCGCAAACCTGACGAAATACGAAGTACGAAATACGAAATTGGACTTCATCACCTGCACCTAAGGTATTTTTGGAGATGAGTGGTACCACAAAATGCCCCTGCTGCCAGTGAGTCTTTTTAGCGTATCATGTAAGACCGAGAGAGTTATGGTGCATCTTAAATTTTTAAATTTACACTTCGTCGCTACGAAGGGGAAACGAAAGGTAACTGTCAAAGTTTAATATACACCGAAACTCTATCAGTCTAACGTCATACTCGAAAAGACGCTCTTGCAGCAGGCGATATTTGTGGTACCAACCATCTCCTGAAATACATTGCGTCAAGGAAATGAATCCAACTTCGTATTTCGTACTTCGTCAGGTTTGCGAAACCTCACTAATAACAAAATATAGCGAAACCTGAATACTCTTCACCATCTGAATACTCCTTAGGCTGCTCCACCTGAGAGTTTTTATCGTATGAGTGGGTCTCTATGGGCAGCTCAACTCCTATGAGCAGCTGTTTATGTCAGTGGTCCCAACGTGAGCCGTAAGGATACAAACAACGGTGAACTGGCCAATGAGAACCACTTTGCACGAGAAAACTCTCATGTGGAGCAGCGCCATTAGGCTCCAGTTCCATAGAGTTCACGCTTACACTTTTCTCGCGTTACACTTCACGTTTTCCTTTCGTTCCTCGGAGAAAGCATGCCACAGGACAGGTAATGTGTGTCTCGTTGTGCGCTGAATCGAGGAACGAAAGGAAAACGTGAAGCGTGGCGCGTGAAAAGTGTAAACGTGAGCTCTATGGAACTGGAGCCTTACATGTACAGCTACATGTATACATGTATAAATTACACACAATAATTGTGACGCAGTGTAAGCCATACTGATACCGTCGACATTATTCGAACGCCTTTTCGACTAAGAATTGGAAGAAAGACAGACACATGTATGACAGTACCAGAGTTGAAACAATGCATTCAGACATGAACTTTCCAATAAAAACGTTTCAAACCACACTAATCAGCAGTTATAGTAATCCGTGCGCATGTTATAGTTAGTGCGACTTGCGCATTTAAAATAGATCTACATCATAGGCTACATAAACTGTACATCCTAGAAGTCTACTGTGGAGTCACACCCGTACAGGGGAAAGTATTAGGGAATTTTCGCAAAGCCCCCGAAACGCCAACGCGAATGCCAAACCCATTGTTCGATGTCACGAAGAGAGCACCGAACAGACGTTCGTGTCGGCGTTTCGGGGCCTTTGCAAAAACTCTCTATTCTTGCGATTGATAACATATAACTATGGTAAAAGGCAGTACATTTGTACTGGTGCATGTTTTTCCACAAGAACCAGTGGGAGGATGGTTTATTGAAGTTATACCTATATTCTATACTAGAGTTCACTTGGTACTATTACACCATAGAGCCATTACTTAATCAATCAACCTCTTTCCCACTGATTACATCTGTCTTACATAGTACCATTCAGGGCCGTGTGGTTCATGACATCGAAGCTTAACGTAGTCCGTTGATCTGAACCGCTGTGCCAAAAAGACAAAAACACTGAAGAATGCAGAGATTCCTCTAATGCCACAGCAAAATGTACACGTACATGTATAGATGTACATGTTCATGGAAAAGAGTGAATCTTGCAGTTACCATTTCAGCTTTAACACCCGGGCAGTCCCCTGCTAAATAAAACTGGGAGGCAATATTGTGATAAATAAATACAGGGAGTGAATTCCTGAACATTAAAGTTGAAATGGCATAAATTCACACATTTAAGATGGAAAGAAGTATTCTGTACATTTGGAAGAAAGTTGCTTGGAGTACACATGCATGCATATCGTCATAGACTATACGCCCAATGTCGACAAATGATTCTAACTACCCTCTGCCATAAACTGTTGTAAAAATCACTATTTTCAAGTATCATTCATTTATGTACACATTGAAGAGAAATCACAAGTTTGCCCATGCACAGCTCCGTCATAGGGACACGTCATCTTCGTCATGTCACAGAAGTATCAGTATCAGTATCAGTATTCGGGCGATTGTTACATCCAGTGAACAATAAAACATCACACCCTCGCCCTCGCTCAGGATCAGGAGATTCCGTGTTCCATCAGCGGATCGATATTAAAGAATATAAAACCCAATGTACCAACACTGATAGCGGTGAAACCCCAAAAGAAACAAGAATCCATATTATTGGCCACCTTTTGCCATTCCTCGGGCGTGTTTTTCTTCTGAGCCTCGTGGGTGCAGGACGAAAGTTGTCCGTTTCTACTGTCACAATGAAATATAAAGGTATCCCCTTCCTTCGTGGGGCCCATGTCCTGAAACTCAAGTTCACCATCAAGCATGACAATGTTCCCAATGTTTCCACTTCGGTCCATCTCATAACGGCGCCTGTTCACCTTTTTCCGCCGTCGCTCCCGCCACCATTTCTTCCACGGCATCTCACGTAGGAAGACTTTACGGAGGAACTTCGGCACGTTTTGGTTGCCGTCCTTTTTGAAGTAAACATTCGTCACAATGACAGACATAATGAGCGCCATTGACACCATCACCATGGTGGTACCAACAAGCATTCCTGAAATATACAACAAATGCATTGATTAACGTCCATGCCCAAAATTTCATCAGTGGAAGGAATGGTAACTTCCTCACTCAGAAGGATGCAATCCGTCCTAAAAGGTATCCGCCACTCGTTACTGACGACTACGTGCGGCAGTAACCCCATGCATGCGTGCACTGATCTTATCGTAGTCGTACCTAGTCGTCAGTAATCCGCGGCGGATACCTAATAGCACTGAGTACTGGCTATATAACTTTCATGATCGCAATTGATCTATCAACAATCAAGTACGTAAAAAATATAACTCCGTACAGTTTTTCATAGATGCCCAGACTTCTACTCTTTAGGCCTGTTTGATCAAAATAGCCCCACTTTCAAGCAGGGGTATGAAAAATTCGGATTGTGTCGGTGATTTGTATACAGAGTGGACCCGTTACATGTGGCGGTTATGTACCTCGCTTATCAAAGCCGGCAGTAAACATTCCCTGGACTCGTGAATTATTCACTTTCCGGTCTATGTACCGAGTCAGCGAGAGAGAGAGGACGAAAGATAAGAGTTGTGTACACTGGCACTGACAGATTGGCTTCAACATACGAATACACAACTAAACAGCCACCTCACAGTTAGAGCCACTGCCAAGATATTCATGAGGTGAATAAAGCACAAGCAGTCATCTTGACATATCAAGGCCTACGGTCCTTTCGCCCTTCGACAACACTTCGAGGAAGGGTTGGAGTGCTTGGAACGCTTGTCAGGGCAAGATGAAGCAATGGAAGTTTCTAGGGGGCCTACGACGGATACATCCGTCATTGGTTTTTCTTTTTACTTACCTACGACGGGTATTGCATCAGGAGTTGGCGGCATAATCTCTCCGACCATGAGTAAGAACACCACAAGAGCTAGTAGCACCGTTATTTCCAAGTTCACTTTTTCACCCGATTCGACAGGCAAGAAAAACGCCAAGAACGAAATCATATAAATCAGCAAGCATGGACATATCAAATTTATCACGTAAAACAAACTCCTTCTGCGCATGTGTATAGTGAACGTCACATCCGGATAGGGTTCTTTGCAGCAGGCGTAAAATTCCTCGGATCGCTTGACGGTTATGTTCTGTACAGCCCATTGCTGGTTCTCCGGTTTGTAGTACACGATATTCGCGTACTTCGGATTGTATATCATGTTCACTTCAAATCCGCTGTATGTCCACGATATGAATTTGATTTTACAGTGCTGGTCATCAAACGGAAAGTATTTGACGTCCAGAGAGCAGTAAACTTTGACGACCATCGGAAACATCCAAAGGACCTCGCCGGTGTGTTTGATGACAGCGTTCGTGTTCATGAAGGGTTGGTAAGATTCTGCAGCACTGGAGTGAGAAAAGTGAAGACATCAAGGATGAAGCATTCAGGAGGTTTCCATCTGATTCTCACCAGTCTATCTGGCCAGACGCCCATCTAGCCTAGTTTGAATCCATCACATTTCCCGCTTCTGAGGCGGTTAGAGCCTCAGCCAATCATCGGTGTGCTAAGGCTAATCGACTGGCCAATCAAAATACATGTACGTGTTACAAATGTATGCGGGAAGAGAAGAGAAAGTGCCGAACGGCGATTTGTTTCACGAGTTCTGATTGGCTGGGAGGCGGGATCAAGTAGGGGTCTGATTCATTTATAATTTATGAGTTAACGCAAAAGATGACTTGATTAGGACAAGGCTAAAGGCGATGGCCTTGTTTGGACAAGATGGAGGTTTCCGGGGCTGCAGAAAAACTACGATGTCGACGAGAGGTCGCCTTCTCTAAAACATCCCCTGGCATTGTCGGGGATAGAATCAGCGATCTTATTGGTGGTGGGCGAGGATTTTCCAACTTCTCCACAGCGACAACCCAAAACTTCCTTATACTTTAATAACTTCAGTGAATTCTTCACGAAACTCTCGAAATATACTTACTAGTTTGTTATCACAAGATCGGGCACCCATATGCTCTTGGCTGGCGTCCATATTGTCTTCACGCCATCATACTTAGTAACGTTCCACCGAAAATACTCGTCTATCCACCTCTAAGAAAGACAAGAACGGGAAAAGTTGAATCGCCATATTTTAAATACATGTATTTATTTTTTCATGGTTATCGGGGGCCTACCAAAACAGATTGCAGCTCGCTTGTGATGTTGCAATTGCCGATCAAGTCGTCAAGAAACTGAAGATATATCGAATTCTTCCTCTGCAGCTGCAGGGGGAGTTAGATATGGTAAATTATGCCTTTCAAACTTACCAATCGAATTGAAAGCAAAGCCTGTAACGTTTGGTGTCGTTCGTTCTGAAAGCAAGAACACGGGGCAAATGAGCACAACTACATGTATGTAGAACGAAAACAAAAATTATTCTCCTGTTTGTCTTTTTTATGTAGGTCTTTCGCCCTTAAAATTTTAACCTCCTTGTATTCGAGCAGCCAAACTTGGGAGACGTCTTTCACTAACGAAAACTTTTCTCCAAGTATTGCTGCTTCGGTTGATTTGAAGACAGTTACATACATACTTCACATATTGGGTGCAAGTTTATTGTCATTAAAGATGATTAAAGAATGGATTTTTATGCCAGTCCATTTTCACAACCATTTTCCTAATAAAAAACTAATCTCTGAAAAAGTATGTAAAATTTTCCACAATTTCGCTGATGATACGTTCTTGAGTAACTCTAAGCAACCGAATTCAACGTGATTTTAAAAACAGCACTGAAAATTTTATTATGGTACATACATGTACATGTACATGTATAGTGGCCATTTCAACCTCACCCGAACCATGTCCTTTGACATTAGCCTACTATTATTGGAAATGCAAATACCACCAGCATAAAAATGCGTTGCTGTCTGTCTTCCGTGGGCAGTGTTTGATATCGAAACAGTTAAACGATTGGTTTCTAATGGGCGCCAGTGAAAAAAAGCCCCCTCTTCATTTTTCGTTCACGAAGCAACAATCTCCAGCGTGGCCGTCAACCCTTGACAACGTAGCCCACTCCCATCTATCTTCATCGATTCACGATGGCGTGTTTTGTAAATTACCCATGTGCAATTTGCCACTTGAACTGTGGGCCATTTCATAAGGGGTCTGGTCAATGTTGGTCATATTCGTTTAAAACGGTCCCCGCTGTCATATTTCTAGTAATAGCAGAAAATGGATATCGACAGTGCCTTGGGAGTCATGATTTGATATGATACAAGATTGAAGACGTGGCTAGGGAATAGAGTTCTTTGGCCAGTGGGACAGACAATGGAGCCCATTGGCTAGAGAAATAGAAAGTAGTGTTCATTGGCTGAACGAGAATGAAGTTCATTGGCCGGAGAGAGAACAATGGGTTCAATGGGGATCCTAGCTACCATAGAGGGCAGCACACTGAAACCAGGTCCAAGACAATGGATGCCTTTTGTGTGGGAAATTGATCAGGACCGGGATGTCAGTTTCATTTGAATCAATAGTTTTAACCACTAGTGACACCTATTGAGGCAGTGGGCTAGGGTCCCCAGTGGATGTGGTAACAGTAGAACAGAAAACACTGTCCGGAGAAAGAAAGAGAGAGAGTTCACTCGCTATTTTACTCACTCTCTTTCACGTTGATGAAAAGGAACAATGGGGATTATAGCTACCATAGAGGGCAACACATTGAAACCAGGTCCTATACAATGGATCCTTTTGTTTTGGGAAATTTATTAGGGCCTGTAAGTCACTTTCATTTCAATTGTTTTAACCACTAGTGACACCTATTGAGGCAGTTGGCTATGGTCCCTATTTCGAATGATCTTACATCATGTTCATTAAACAGTAACAAATACCATAATCAGAATTATGACTTTTCAAGGGTTCTCACTTTCAGGTTCAACAGCCCATACTTACTGTCTCTAAGATATGGTACAGTGACGTTGCTATGGCAACGTCAATGCATGTGGAGTCATTCTGGACTGGCCGACTTGAGGTGTCGTAACCTTTGAGAAGACGTTGCTTGAGCAAGATTTCATTTGAGGTCTGTCGGCCGGACTGGACCAGCCCTGCAAAATAAAAACACACGACAAGGTAAATGTGGGTTTGCGCTTTGAAAACCTATTACTAGCCAAAGTTTGAGACGCTGTAAAGGCAAGGAAATTACAGGGCAGACATCATTGACAAGAAAAATAGCATACAGTTCATTGACGGCATGAAGATATAAAAAAATGTGTTCTTGTCTGCGACTTCCCCCAGAGATAGCCTATACATATTTATGTGGAGGTCTCATTCTCCAGACTGAAGACGAGTAAAAACGTTGACTGAGTCTGAAATAGACGAGGTGCTCCCAGCAGTTACAAAACACAGCAAGTTGGAAACTGAATAGAGGAACAAGCGAAAAGCGGTTATTTACTGCAAAATGGAGTTTATTTTGGTGGGAAAACAGGCAAGGATGTTCAAGACGACGCCTAAAATAAAATGACAGAGACAAAAGTTGTTGTTGAATTCCTTTACGATCAGATAGGCGATGGCATCTTTGGTCAACCAAGTTGTGAGAGATGAATGTTTAAGTAAAGATCACTGCTTGGCTATGACGTTTGAGAAAACTTGCCATGAATGAGTTCTTTTACGTTAAAGATTCTCTGGGATTTTTGCGAAGATAATAATCACTAGCTAGAGAAATCGTTTTGGGGAATGATGGAGAGAAAGACAAGAATAAATGGATTGCAATTGACACAGTAATCTTTATTGAAATAAGTTGGGAGAATTATGACAATTTGACGTTTTAGAGTCAGAAAATTTAGACATTTTCGTAAATTACATAAATTAGAAACTTTCAAATGAATTTCTGAAATTACATAAGTTAGACACTTTTAAATGAATTTCCACCAGACGGAATCACGTGCTTTGGAATTTTCACTTATACGCAGTACAATCTTGATGTCTCATGCCTGTTGCCTTCCCTAGAAGCCAGTCGACATTTCCTAACAGTAATCCTAACAAAACAACTAATATCCTCTGTAATCTTCAATGAAGAGAAGCAATCCTTTGGGAACTGAACGCCTAATAGAAATTTAATTGGAAAATCCCCAACTGGAACTGTACGCATCTGATTTGATAACCGGAGCTTCCTCGGGTGACATTAAGCATCATCTCTCAAGTACAATAGCTCTAATTTACTGGCAGCGGTTAGGGATGCACATTGTGAACGGAAAAATTCATCCTTGGACGCTGAAGTCTTCGTATGACGCTATCGAAGTGAAGTTTAAAGGAATGATAAGAGTAGAAGACGTCACACTCCATTCCTGGGACTAACATACGTCATTGTCGTATCGTGTTAAGCCTGCACCACACGTTTCAACTTTTCTTGCTCTTGCTAGCAATTTAGTTGAAAGCAATAGCAAGAAAAGTTGCCCCATGTGTGGTGAAAAGTAACGGCGTATTGCTCACCACGAGCATTGAGCAGTAAAAATCCAACACGTTTGAACGGAGCAATTATTGGTAATTTGTTTGCAACAAGCGATGAAGCAATGAGTTCTTGAAAATATCTGCACACAGGCAAGGTTTC
>NMRB01000243.1:82940-104346 GCA_002633025.1 Notospermus geniculatus | reverse complement strand
GAGCCCATACTTACTGTCTCTAAGATATGGTACAGTGACGTTGCTATGGCAACGTCAATGCATGTGGAGTCATTCTGGACTGGCCGACTTGAGGTGTCGTAACCTTTGAGAAGACGTTGCTTGAGCAAGATTTCATTTGAGGTCTGTCGGCCGGACTGGACCAGCCCTGCAAAATAAAACACACGGACATGGTAAATGTAGGTTTGCACTTTGAAAACTTATTGCTGGCCAAAGTTTGAGACGCTGTAAAGGCAAGGGAATTACAGAACAGACATCATTGACAAGAAAAATAGCATACAGTTCATTGACGGCATGAAGATATAAAAAAAATGTGTTCATTGTCTGCGACTTCCCCCAGAGATAGCCTATACATATTTATGTGGCGGTCTCATTCTCCAGACTGAATACGAGTAAAAACGTTGACTGAGTCTGAAATAGACGAGGTGCTCCCAGCAGTTACAAAACACAGCAAGTTGGAAGCTGCATGAATAGAGGAACACGCGAGAAGCAGTCAATTACTGCAATTGAGTTTATTTTGGTGGAAAAACTGAGAAGCAGTCAATTACTGCAATGGCGTTTATTTTGGTGGGAAAACAGGCAAGGATGTTCAAGACGACGCCTAAAATAAAATGACAGAGACAAAAGTTGCTGTTGAATTCCTTTACGATCAGATAGGCGATGGCAACTTTGGTCAACCAAGTTGTGAGAGATGAATGTTTAAGTAAAGATCACTGCTTGGCTATGACGTTTGAGAAAACTTGCCATGAATGGGTTCTTTTACGTAAGACTCTCTGGGATTTTTGCGAAGATAATAATCACTAGCTAGAGAAATCGTTTTGGGGAATGATGGAGAGAAAGACAAGAATAAATGGATTGCAATTGACACAGTAATCTTTATTGAAATAAGTTGGGAAAATTATGACAATTTGACGTTTTAGAGTCAGAAAATTTAGACATTTTCGTAAATTACATAAATTAGAAACTTTTAAATGAATTTCTGAAATTACATAAGTTAGACACTTTTAAATGAATTTCCACCAGACGGAATCACGTGCTTTGGAATTTTCACTTATACGCAGTACAATCTTGATGTACTCATGCCTGTTGCCTTCCCTAGAAGCCAGTCGACATTTCCTAACAGTAATCCTAACAAAACAACTAATATCCTCTGTAATCTTCAATGAAGAGAAGCAATCCTTTGGGAACTGAACGCCTAATAGAAATTTAATTGGAAAATCCCCAACTGGAACTGTACGCATCTGATTTGATAACCGGAGCTTCCTCGGGTGACATTAAGCATCATCTCTCAAGTACAATAGCTCTAATTTACTGGCAGCGGTTAGGGATGCACATTGTGAACGGAGAAATTCGTCCTAGGACGATGAAGTCATCGTATGACGCTATCGAAGTGAAGTTTAAAGGAATGATAAGAGTAGAAGACGTCACACTCCATTCCTGGGACTAACATACGTCATTGTCGTATCGTGTTAAGCCTGCACCACACGTTTCAACTTTTCTTGCTCTTGCTAGCAATTTAGTTGAAAGCAATAGCAAGAAAAGTTGCCCCATGTGTGGTGAAAAGTAACGGCGTATTGCTCACCACGAGCATTGAGCAGTAAAAATCCAACACGTTTGAACGGAGCAATTATTGGTAATTTGTTTGCAACAAGCGATGAAGCAATGAGTTCTTGAAAATATCTGCACACGGGCAAGGTTTCTTTCCTTTCCACCAAAACTAAAAGCAAGAAAAGTTGCCTCGTGTGCTGCGGCTTTTTACGTTATCGTCCATTTTCTTAGCGTCATTAATGATGCTCTTTCCTTCTGATGGTCTGAAGATCACGTGAAGTAGTTTCTACGTTTTAGTATCAATGTCATTTTATCTCTCGTTCAGTCGTCGGCGTTGATGGATGTACTGCAATCCTCCTATTCACCACCACTTCGTTGGCTACATACTCTTGAGAAATGCATTTCACAGCGGCTCATTGTTACTCGCTGGAAGCGATGTACTTATCATGGCGAGAGCGACACTCGAAGGCAAACGCTGATTCACCACGGACTCCTCAAACAGACACTGCAAATGGTACAAGCATTCAAATCAAACTATAAATCCGCAACGTCAGCAAGGTTTGAATCTCGATTCCCCTTGAGGTCGAAGTTTTAACCGCTTACCCTGAAGGCTCCCTACTCCACCTCCAACATTCGTCGTATTTCATTAATACAAACTGGCAAAGTACTTTATCCATTTCCTTCGCCGATAACTAGACACAACACTTGAAAAACGAAATCATTCTGATAGCAATTGAGAAACAATTTATTTAACTGCGGATGACAACTAAAAAGTATCAACAACAAATCATTCGGAAGTAAAAGACAGCGATGCAAAAGAACAATTTTCTCCGCAGAATCTTTGAAATATCGAAAGAAGCGTGGGAGGTTATTAGCTCCGGTTTACCATCTTGGTCTGATGTAGCCAATGCTGCACGCACTCTGTCAATTAGGGAAGCAATATTCATTATTTGTTTTGACATCCTACGGGGACAATATACCCGACCGGCAAATCCAACGAACCATTTTCCTAAGTGCTCACAAGGATTCGGCTTCATCGAAATGACTTTATTGCAGCCGATGGATGGGTTATTTGGGCGAGTTCCTTATTAGGGGATTTCACAGGATTTTGTGATGGACATGTTTATGTCTTGGATCGATTGAAGCAAAGGATCGGTGGGACAAGATGGGCATAGACATACCCTTTATGATATGAATATTAGTGAGTTTCCGCTATTGCCCGGTTCGACTTGGACAACGTTTGCGTGGATTCCTTCGAATAGGGAGTTAAGAAATCTAACGATAAACGTTAACTTTACGACAACTTCATTTTTTCCACCGAAAATGCAATATAAAATCTAGTGAATGTGTAGTATGAAAAATAACGTTGTCGTAAAGTTCACGTTTATCGTTTGATTTCTTAAACTCCCTATTGTTAAATTAGCCTACTCGAACAACAGGTGAATCACCGCACGCTGAACGTTGTCGTTGGCCTAACTGGTATGACAGGAAAGAATGTCCAAAAAAAAACCCAATACTGCTCTAGGAACAAAAGAGCCTTTTGTTAAGCTACATGTATGGGGATTGGTTTCTATAGCCATGTACCTTAAAGCGAATCGAAAGCGAAAAAATTTGATTTAGAAATAGAATTTGAAAGGGGACGAATTTTCAGCAAAAAATGTAAACAAACTTCTCGAGAATGTCAACAAAGAAATTTTCGTGCATTTTGATTGGCTGAATTTTGTGTTTACAAACACCAGCCAAATGTAAACAAAATCCGCTATCGATTCGCTTTAATCCTCATTGACAGAAGCGGACATTGTTTTAAGAGGCGGACACTCTTTGCTGTACAGCGGGCTGTTGCGAAAACTCTGTTAAAATACTAGTGTTTGTAACCACCCTTTCCAAGGAACAGCATAATCCAATCTATGTACAGACTCATTTATGATAGAGTCTGCCCATCGAGACTTCCAAAGAACACGGACTTTACCTACCAAAGCATGTAAGTCGAATAGTTTACTCTAAAGAAATAGGAGAATCGGCAAAGGCAAAAGGCAGGGGAAATTTGGAGTCAAGCATACTTCACTTCTACTTGACGATATTTGCCGTCTTGTCAAGAACCATCACGCTGACGTATATTCGGCCGACTATATTTACTGTATTCTTTTCTCTTCCTATACAATGGTGGAACCCTTTGACGTCCACAAGATGCTCATATAGCAATGTCTGTTTCGTTCAACAAGCTCTAAGGATAAGTCGCCAGAAGACACATCAAGCGGCCATAGGCTATAGATATGTGCCAACTTGGCCATTTTGGTCAAGTGGTTCTTTCCCTATATCTATCCGAATCGACAATCTGTGATATACTCTACGTACACATTTCACACATGTACACGTCAGATGCAATCTTGCGACCCTTCAGTGGTTTCATTGGCAGCTACAATAGAGCAACAAAACACTAGCTTCGTCGAAACATCCATGCAGAGCGAAGTACCTCACCAAGTAACAGCATCAGTCTACAAGAAGCATTTTGCCCCATCAAGTACCTGCATTAGCCCGGTCAAGATCCATGACCGATGTCTTTTCCAGGACATAATTGGCTTTTTTTCATAATTTGGCTTGTCAATGGGGAACACATACGTCATAGACTCATCATAGCCTACATTTGGGACGTGGCAATACATAGTGGTCTCTTTGGGAAAATAGAACCCTTGGGCACAGGCTGCTGTGAAGAAGTACCGGTGTACATTTGTACACACGATGCATTGTGTAGGCTATACGGTGTGTCCCATAAAAAGTCACGCACGTACTTCTTCACAGCAGCCTGTGGTATGCCTGAGTGGCATGTAGGATACACAGTATTTACATGTAATGTACAACAACAAGATCCGCCAGTCATAGATGGGATCATGATGTCACGCTGCAGATATGAAACTTCCATACATCATACTCAATGGACACATCATAATCGCTTTGAAGGGAAGAGCTCAAGGACTATTTACCCGAGGACTAGTTATATGAAGCTTGCTAGTCTATGTATGTAACCCAGAACGCCGAAACTGTGAACTTATGCAAGGGCGATGAGAGCGAGCGTAAGAAATGGTGCGGCAGAGCCGTTGCTGTGTTAGCTACACAAGTGCCAAACGGGTATAACTGTTGGCCCAGTCGACAACAACCCATTTACAAGAAGACGTGAGCTTTCCGCGTGCATCCTCCTCCTAGATTTACAATGAAAAAGGATATTATAGAGTGAATATTACGGCGCACGGAAGGAGGTCATCCTTGCTGGTCTCAGGTCAATGATAGAAAGGGCGGTTCCACGTTACAGATTAGCTCCTTCCAATGGAGCGAGCATCTAAAGACTGTTTCGTTTAGTATTAGTCTCACACACGTTAATTAAGGTGATTCCAATCTACCATAAATGGCTACTCAGCAAATTGCTCCCTCATCAGGAGATTGTGTGAGACTTAATGGAATTGGTGATTTCTGGCTGCGATATTTGATCCATTTTGGACGAATCGAGATCCGGAGTAATGATGAGTGTTTCGCACTGCATTCGAAATCATGACGTTGATGGCGTGGAAATTACATGTAAGTGTATCCGCGGTCAGAGATGGAAACTCGCTCCCAACTTCTCCCTGGTGTAGTATCAAACGGAGTATTAAACCGGACCCCCGAGGCGACCGGACAGCAGAAGTGATAACTCAAAATGTACTTTTTTCGGACGAAACGTCGAGCACCAGTGACAAGATTTAGATGCCACATGCGCTTCTTTTTAAGAAAATGGATAAAATGTGTCAGCCGTGGAAGTGGATGTTACCATCCTTTGACTACAGAGCATGGCTAACCGCTCTGGCCACCAATGTTCCGTGAAATAGCATCCTGTTATAGCTGACAATGTCTGATCTATTGCAGATTACTCCGTCACAACGCTAATTATATACCGATGGATTAGTTANGTATTCTTTTCTCTTGCTATACAATGGTGGAACCCTTTGACGTCCACAAGATGCTTATATAGCAATGTCTGTTTCGTTCAACAAGCTTTAAGGATAAGTCGCCAGAAGACACATCAAGCGGCCATAGGCTATAGATATGTGCCAACTTGGCCATTTTGGTCAAGTGGTTCTTTCCCTATGTCTATCCGAATCGACAATCTGTGATATACTCTACGTACACATTTCACACATGTACACGTCAGATGCAATCTTGTGACCCTTCAGTGGTTTCATTGGCAGCTACAGAATAGAGCAACAAAACACTAGCTTCGTCGAAACATCCATGCAGAGTGAAGTGCCTCACCAAGTAACAGCATCAGTCGTAACAGCATCAGTCTACAAGAAGCATTTTGCCCCATCTAGTACCTGCATTAGCCCGGTCAAGATCCATGACCGATGTCTTTTCCAGGACACAATTGGCTTTTTTTCATAATTTGGCTTGTCAATGGGGAACACATACGTCATAGACTCATAGCCTACATTTGGGACGTGGCAATACATAGTGGTCTCTTTGGGAAAATAGAACCCTTGGGCACAGGCTGCTGTGAAGAAGTACCGGTGTACATTGTACACACAATGCATTGGGTCATATGAATAAAGAGTAGCAAATGCTTTTACTTGAATTTTGCAATACAAATGCATTAGGCAATGCTGTACAAATCTGAAGTAAAAGCATTTGCTCGTCTTTATTCATATGACCCATTGTGTAGGCTATACGGTGTGTCCCATAAAAAGTCACCCACGTACTTCTTCACAGCAGCCTGTGGTATGCCTGAGTGGCATGTAGGATACACAGTATTTACATGTAATGTACAACAACAAGATCCGCCAGTCATAGATGTGATCATGATGTCACGCTGCAGATATGAAACTTCCATACATCATACTCAATGGACACATCATAATCGGTTTGAAGGGAAGAGCTCAAGGACTATTTACCCGAGGACTAGTTATATGAAGCTTGCTAGTCTATGTAACCCAGAACGCCGAAACTGTGAACTATGCAAGGGCGATGAGAGCGAGCGTAAGAAATGGTGCGGCAGAGCCGTTGCTGTGTTAGCTACACAAGTGCCAAACGGGTATAACTGTTGGCCCAGTCGACAACAACCCATTTACAAGAAGACGTGAGCTTTCCGCGTGCATCCTCCTCCTAGATTTACAATGAAAAAGGATATTATAGAGTGAATATTACGGCGCACGGAAGGAGGTCATCCTTGCTGGTCTCAGGTCAATGATAGAAAGGGCGGTTCCACGTTACAGATTAGCTCCTTCCAATGGAGCGAGCATCTAAAGACTGTTTCGTTTAGTATTAGTCTCACACACGTTAATTAAGGTGATTCCAATCTACCATAAATGGCTACTCAGCAAATTGCTCCCTCATCAGGAGATTGTGTGAGACTTAATGGAATTGGTGATTTCTGGCTGCGATATTTGATCCATTTTGGACGAATCGAGATCCGGAGTAATGATGAGTGTTTCGCACTGCATTCGAAATCATGACGTTGATGGCGTGGGAATTACATGTAAGTGTATCCGCGGTCAGAGATGGAAACTCGCTCCCAACTTCTCCCTGGTGTAGTATCAAACGGAGTATTAAACCGGACCCCCGAGGCGACCGGACAGCAGAAGTGATAACTCAAAATGTACTTTTTTCGGACGAAACGTCGAGCACCAGTGACAAGATTTAGATGCCACCATGCGCTTCTTTTTAAGAAAATGGATAAAATGTGTCAGCCGTGGAAGTGGATGTTACCATCCTTTGACTACAGAGCATGGCTAACCGCTCTGGCCACCAATGTTCCGTGAAATAGCATCCTGTTATAGCTGACAATGTCTGATCTATTGCAGATTACTCCGTCACAACGCTAATTATATACCGATGGATTAGTTACGATATGGGCAAAGGACAAACAGTAGAGCACACTTCATCACACAACACGGTGCTTGATTATACAAGGTTGTTGCACTGGAAGGAAAGTCGCCACCAGGATTAAAGCTACCTGCTACAATATGCAGGGTGCGAGAAATCGCACCACAAAGTCCGAATGCATCTTCAGCACTATTTATAACCAAAACCCGGATCACGAACCAAGAATTATCGATAAGATAATGATTAAAAAAATAATCAAATTTTTGTAGACATCCCCAGCAATGAAGACAATGGCTGGTATTCAAAAAAGTTAGCAAATGCTTATACTTAAGATTTGCACAGCGAGGTCCAATGTAAATGTACTGCAAAACTTGAAGCAAAAGCATTTGCTAGCTTTTATGAATATCAGCCAATGAAAATGAATTTGGCAGAGGCACGGAAGTTGCTGGCGCCTCCTGTTGGCGTAAATCTCCATGCGATGAACAGGAAGATGTCTGATTGAAACTACAGCTCTATCCTGCAGTATTTACATGTATAATACCTTATTACTTCATTCGAACATACCCCCACTTTCCACAGTAGAGGCATTGTCTTTTACAATGGGGGACCACAGCTACGATAGAGGGCAGCACATCGTAACCACGTCCGACACAATGGACGCCTTTTGTGCGGGAAATCGGTCAGGAGTAAGATGTCAATTTCATTTCAATAGTTTTAACAAATTTGTTGAGGTAGTGGGCTATGGCCCATTGTTTGTCAGAGGAGTACATGAACTAGGCGGTAATAGGCAAGAGCTAGGCCTACATGTATATATGCCACTACACAGAACAATAAACTTGGGTTCAACAACCGACAGAGGGCGTACCCAAAGCAAATTCCAGAGGTCACTGACTTTTTCTATATGTCTGACAAAAATAGATCTTCAGGCAAAATCTCCCAACATTATCACCAATCCCACCGACAAAAATAAAATTGTTTCTTACGGTATAAGGACAGCCATATTCGATGTATAATCTATACCACCCTGGGGATACAGCGGCCAAGACGTCAAACGACTTGTAAATTTGAGTTCCAAGATTGTTTCCCGCTAGATAACATGCAATGGGTCTTCTGGGAATAATAGAAATCGCTAAGCAATCTTTTGACGATGATCGTTAGGGAAGAGAAGACATTGGCTATTGAAATATCTCTACCATTATTGGGGATGTCGAAACGTAAGCTATGCATTGTTTCAGAAGCGACAGTGGTTGAATGCCAGCATCTTCAAGAGACTTAATTTGGCGAACACTGCCGTCATTACAAAATGCAGTTTCTTATCTTCCAGTTAATCATGCAAATATTTTGGAGAGTATGACTTCGCAAATCTCCTCAGTCTGTTTTCCCTTTGGCGATTACCATAAGTTCTTAAGAATAAACATGGGAATAGAGTGTATAGGTCTACTGTTACACATCTACATGTACATGTAAATGTATAAGGAAGATTAATTCAAACATCAACGAAATGTTTGAGGCAAAAACGTGGTGCATTCTCAACTCGCAACATACACCAATTCGCAGTCATGAAGTCAGAGGGCCTGGCTTTAGCTCATCCAACATTATCATATCAAAAGCGTCAGTGTCAGGACTTCGATTCGAAGGTACTGTATCAATAGCCTGCTGTGTGGTCAGCAATGCCAACCGTCACCACCAACAGGAGAAGCTAGGCACAGGTGTGACAGGAATCAGCGTCCCAGGAATGCAGATGCGCCAAACAATAGCCCGCTATTGTAAGGTTATGTTCGAATGGTCATGGTCTCTCTAGCCATATATTCTAATCCCTCGCTGAACAATAAGACCGGACTTTGATTCCAGGGGGACTTGGATTCTTTTCACACCTGAAGTCTCAGACTTTTCTGACCTTAGAACTGCGATTTTGGCGTAGTTCGCCTCCTCAGATATCGGTACATGGCAGTGTAGTGCATATTCCATAGCATTCCACAGACAATAAGGAACACCATAGATCACTCCGTAGTATTTTTGAGCTGTCGCAACACCTCAAATGATGACCAGCTTATCCTAGACTCACTGCGTGCTGTTTAGAATGCCATTCGTCAGGAGGACAAGATATGACATTTACGATAGCCGAGTAATTGCCTGTCTCGTAGAAACGTTGTTATGCGCATATTTCGTGGCTCGGGCTGGGATATTTCTCAACGTGCGTAGCGTCAAACATCAGAAACGGGATTAGGTTATTCGCCGAGGAAGTCCACAGCACGGCCGATGCTGGCGTCGTTCTTAAGAGTTTTGGCGTCGACCGAGTGTGAGCCTTAATATCCGCAAGTACAGTGTACATGTACATGTATTTGTGATGCTTTCTTCCACATGTGCTCACAATGTTTATACGGTCATTTTATAGACCCGGCAATTCATTTTGGACTGACTAATACATGTATATCCAATTTGAAACTACATGTACTTCGAAAGCCAATGGCGGCTTCTTCCTCACAAGAAATTACTGCATAGATATTAAGTAGGCCTCGTTTCTGCATGTATAGGCCTACAAAACGAAATGGTCTGAAAAAGTAACGTTCTCAATTGATACCCACCGAGTACCTACATGTACATTAGTTTTTTTCATCAAATTTTCTTAACATGTTCTTAGTTGTTGGCCTATTCATCGATTCGACAGCTCTGCGGCCATCTTGGATTTATACCGAGATTTTGTGCGTGCGCACTTACCTGGCGATCAAACCAAAACATGTGATTGGTCCAAAATACATGTACCAACTGACTAGACAAAAACGTCATTTGCATGTACGAAGATACCCTCAGCAACCATGATGGCGGTTGTCGAAACGATGAATAGGCTTTGAATATGAAATTTCAAAATATCGTTTGAAAGATCTGAGATTGCTGCCGTAAACGCCTGGCAAACCTCATGATTTATTCTCATTGTTTTTAATATCGACACGCACTGTGTGTTAAGTCACTTACAACGAGGCGGCATTTTAGCTGTAATGTTTCTGATGGTTTGGCTGACATGAGTGTTAAAGAGCTCCCAGTGAAACCACTCACGTTTCCTCTTCACGCTGTCACATCATCACTCCAGCATCAACTCGTAGTCTGTTTAAAAACACTAAAAAGCAAGCATGAAGTACAAGTTATTTCAGCAAAATTTTTCGCATTGATAACAATACCGTCAACACGTACTTGCTTGAAACTGAGATGGAACACTACATGTACTAAGGGAATTTCGGTGGCACATGATTATCAGAGAAAAGTTCTACCTTTTTTCAGGTGCCAGGGGATCATCCTTCTTGCCCGGGCCAAACCTTCTTGTTGCTATTATAGAGGACCTACGTACAGAAGAAGCTGGAGGCCGAAAATTCGGAAGGTTCAAGTACATGTACATATACATCTTCATGATAATAACAACATGTATTTTGCCGCTGCAGACCTGATAATTTGCTGGGAACGGTATAGATTTTTAAATACCGCTAATGTAGTTTTGCGTCTGTCTGCAGTCAACGTTTATTCCATCTGTGAATAGTCTACTGCAGTATTGACTTCGCCCCCCAAAAAAACATTAATTATGTATGGCGTGCAAAATCTAAATTCTCAGGATCAATTTCTAATTGGAGATAGTGCTTTAAGGCGAACAAAATCATCTTGCTGGCGAGGTTTTTTTTTCAGCGTTGCACACAGCACTGCCACTTGTATTGGTAGCCGAATGAGGAACCCGCACGACAAGATCTGCCAATAGGGGGCCCTGCAGGCAGATGACCCATGGTTGCAATGAGAAATCCTTTTGTCAAGTCAATAATTATTGAATATTTCATCCCTGAATTACTCTGCACGGAAAAATACCACCAAAAATGTAATTTTATTGGTCCTTAATTCTATTTTGATGAGTTTTACGAAGAAAATCAACAAAATTTATTTTTAACTGAAAATGCATTGTATATGACCTTTTTGTACTGGTGCTGCCATCAGGATTTTTAGTCGTGCGGGTTCCTCATTATTCGATCTTTCAAATCATCCTTTCTTAAACCATTTCTTATTAAAAGGCAAGACCATGGGTCATACGATAAAGACTAGTAAATGCTTTTACTTGGATTTTGCAATACAAATGCACTAGCAAATGCAGTACAAATCTGAAGTAAAAGCATTTGCTAGTCTTTATTCATTTGACCCATAAGTGAGAGAAACGGATAAAAACACCTCAAAAATGCTTTTGACACAAATCGCTGTAGTAGGAGCCGTTGCCAGTTCTACGGTGTCCTCAGATCAATGATGCATTACCGATTATGACATGCAACAGATCGCGGTGCTCGTACACTCAAATGGACATTTTATCAAATACTCCACTCGGAGGATTTATTCACCGTTAGTCACTACAAAGTCCAATCTCATCATTTACCACATCAACTGCATGTAACATATTCAGGAAATCATTAGAATAACACATCAGTATGATGACAAGAGACTGCAATTAAATAAAAAATTGATAAATTGATAACTTTACATTAATATTGGTCACTACTTTTCATCTGATGTGTTTAATCGAAAGCGATAGAATTTGCATACCGCATTAACACACTTAGTCCAGCACTCTGCATGTACCACTTAGTGGTAGAATGCTAGACAATAGGGAGGTGTAGAAATCAAACGATAAACGTAAACTTTACGACAAAGTTTTTTCACACTATACATGTACATTAACCAGATTTTATGTTGCATTTTCGGTACAAAAATAACGTTGTCGTTAATTTTTACGTTTATCGTTTGATTTCCAAACCTCCCTAATATGAGGAAGCCAGTTTTAACCTCCTATGTCTCGGTTCAGTTCTTGCGTGACCCAGCGTGGGTGTTCTCCATTCAAGCCGATGCGTTACCCTTTTATTAAATGGTGTGACTAGACAGGGCACATCAGCTGTAATCGGTAGCCTACATGTACGTCAAATCTAACTCGTGCTTGGCCTTCTCATGGAGGACTGTTTTCGTAGCTACTTCGCCGTAATCCGAACTCTGCACCTAATCCCTCAGAACAAAATTAGTGAGAAGGCTTCCAAATATAGCGGGAGTACATATCCGAGACAAATACCCTGTGAACCCAACAGTGCGAGCCAAATCCACTTCGTTTCGCTGACCAAATAACCGAATATTCAAGGGCATGTCACGCGTTATCTCGATCACCTAACGGCTTAGTGTCACTTTAATATCATTGCACAGTAGCTCAGTCATCGGAAAGTGTCACTGAGGCGTGTCACGCAGACATTATGGGCATGATACTTCATAAAAGTTTGATGTATTTGTCTAGCAGGGCTACAAACTTGGATGAGTACATGAATACACAAATGTTGTCCTTTTGGGAATGACATAATGCATGTGCACCCATCACACATATTGGCCCGTATTATAGAAGCCTCCTTAACTCTAAGGTCCACTTTAAGCTTTTGTATTCTGCCCTGAAAACAATAGCTAAAAGTAGACTTTACATGTAGACTTAAGGAAGCTTCTAGAATACGGCCCTTTGTCGTTTTAAGATTGAAATCATTATTATGTACTTAAGTCAAAGTGTTATATCATCTTTTGTGTTGAACAAAAGATAAGTGTCACACTTGGACTTACGTGACACTTACATTGTATCCTTTGTTCAACACAAAAGATAAGTATCACACTTCGACTTAAGTATGTTAATGAATATGGACACTGGTCCCCATGCGAGGTGGTGGCAGGCCGGGGCACCTTCCATTGGCCACTCGCAACAGGAACAAAGTCAATGCACAGCATAGCATGGTTCTCCAAGTGATCAACCGAGTCCCTGACCTTATCATGCCCACAGGCTCACATCATCCCAATCTTTACCATCACCGATATCATCCTCTGTAACTGCTCCAAATACATATCTGCAATCTCTTTGACATCCGAATGATGGCTATATTAAAACAGCAATAGAATAACTCCCAATCGATATATTTCTCTCATTTCAATCAGCAGGATCAATATAATTGAGCTCTCTCCGATCGAAGGCAACAGACAGGACAACTGCATCGGGACATAAACATGATTCTGACATGCCAGACTCAATCAAGCCATTTTTTTTCCACCTTGAAGAGAATGATGATTACAAAACTGTTGCTTCATGAAGAATTATCTTGACTTCCGCGCTAAGCCAGTTGTCAAATGTTTCAATTTCTTGCTCGCGGCAAGGTCGGTAGAGCTGAAGAATCCGATCAGATATGGAGATATTCACGTAAAGAAGTGAAATCATCGATAAGAGTTATGCTGAATCCAATGTTCTCTGCTGCCCTCCAATGATCAGGGGAACATGTACACCGTAATCACAGTTGAAAAGTCAGAGAGACCTGGCTTTGCCACTGGGATCTAGCACTTCCAACATTTTCAAAAACGTCAGTGTCAGGACTTCGATTCGAAGATATCAACAGCCTGCTGTGTGGTCAGCAATGTCAAGCATCACTAACAGTAAGCTTTTGGGACACCGACAGTGCCAAAGATTTCTGACCCAACATCTGCGAATTTGGTGTTACATCATGGTTTTATCGTGCACCGCCAGCGATTAGTTACATTGTATAGGCTGTGTCATTTCAATTTACCATGCTTCAACTGGTCACTATAGACTGGTGGGGATTAGTGCTTTTACAGTTGGGTAGAGGCCACTGTATATTTTGTAAATGTTTTGATTGCGAACTATATATTTGACAATGATTCCCAACAAAAGATTGACGGAAGAAGCCAGTGGGAGACGTACTGGGAAGCATGTTTTGCGTGTCGCGATCCGCGGAACACGGCATACGGGAGGCATTCTGAGTCATTATACGCCAGGAAGTTGCGAAAACTCATGAACAGCGCTGAAAAATTACGACCACATTCAACGTAATTTCATTTTCTTCTTTTCTAACTGCAGGTTCTACGGGCGTCCTTCAAAGCAGTCTGCATCAGTCAATAACCATATTCACCAACCACAACCTGAAACCATCCCGAAACAAAACACCAAATCTTATATTTGCCAACCTTCGGCAGATATTAAAGAATTATCTGCCAGAACATGTACAGGACGAAGGCTGTGGGCATGTTCTCGGATGCAAATAGAATTGCATCGGGTTTGACGATCACCCAGCTTCAATATTTCCCAATTATTTGTAATCATGACTCGTTCCCGGAGGCAAATGGGCGATTTTTCTTCTGCTCGCTTCTCAGTGATAGCAACGCTGAGCGAACGAAGGCCATTGTCGGCAAAAAGACTTTCGTTCGTTAACCTCTATTTCCATGTATTAGTGTATGCATGGTAATGTATGGTATCGTTGTTTTTTTTGAAAAACTACATGTTTACAGATGTACATCTCATTAATTTACATGTACCTAAAAAAATCGGAAGAGCACACTTTGGCCGTACATGATTTGAGTGACTTCTACACTTACGTCGTTCAGTTGGTTTCATAAACTCACCACGGTTTCCCAAGTATCATTATCTTATCAATTTATGTATGTCTACCTTGATTCACACAAACACATCACCGCAGCCTGAGGGCTAATTTATTTCTTCATCTTCAAATACACCTGATAATAAAATGGAATGGTTTAAATGATACATGTATAGCGATATTAGTATCTTATCTGTTTTGATGGTAAAATTTATTTATTAGACTAATGCGCCAGTATAAGGAAAAGCAGAAGGGCCCCATGAGTACATGTATAACAAATACAACGGCAAGTTTAAGTTTAACAGGTACAGTACGGCAAAGGCTGTTTGTTTTTCCTATTTTTGAGGTTCAGGTAGTTTTTTAGGTCATCAATGACATGTACGACCCATGTAATTTTCAACAGCGGGTGCAAGGCCCGGAGAATTACGCATTGTTGATTTACTTGGAAAGCACAAGAGTACATGTATGAATGGTAAATATCGCTGGGTAATGATACATGTACTGTTATTAAGGAAGTTGACTGACAACCGAATAAATACAGGCACCGTCCAATGGAAAATTCGAATCGCATGAAAATATCCTTTGGATACAGTTTAAACATAGAAGCAGTAATACGGAACAGCAATAAATCAGCAGCTTCCTATATTGATTTGATAATAGCAATGACAGATAATAATCACGTTGACTTATTTGAATAGTCATGACAATGAAGGACACAGTTCAGTAATCAACACGGATAGTTATTCATTCCCATGATTCAGGCAGCTGGCACCGTGGACATTGAACAAAGATAACAAAAGAAAAGGATGCAATAATAATTATCCCCGATTACAAATGGTACAGAATAATGATCAAGAAATTGTATATTGAATGAGGTGTGAATAAATTTAAAGAGAAAATAATTGCTTTGTTGATAATCCAGGCCTTTGCTGTTTTCATTTCCGTTCTGTCAGTTGACCATACTTGTTCTGATCACTGTTAAGTCCCACAAGTGCTGTCGCCACTTTTCAGATGGCGGCACTTTGAGAGTTGCTGCATCGTATGCACCAGTCCTGTGGGCGTCTGCGAGGGGCGATACGCCGATAGCCAATCAAAGTACATTTTGCATGGAAGTATACGCGTCACACGATTTACAAAATGGCCACCCCATGGAAGAGATGGAAATATCTAAATGGGTTAAGCCTGCACTCTTTTCTGCTTTATTTTTCCTAACGTTGAAAAAAGCATCAATGGTGATACCACTGATAATGCCACAAAAAATATTCAATAATATTAATCTCTTGGAAAAAAAGAACGTCGCAGCATTTGTGTACTACGTACATGTAGTTATGCGGTGGCTGATGCCGCCTTTGTAGGGTGTCCAAAACAGGTTACTGCGGTCGTCAAGTATTGATAACCAATGCGAATTTCGTGTGCTATCTGTGAAATGGATGGCCTGGGGGTCAGTCGTGGAGAAGGCTGATTCTTGAGATGCGTCGATAGATGAAGGCGTGACTGACAAAAATTACGGCTCTTCACGTCCGATTGATTAAACCACGGTTATCATGGGTCGCCATCATTTCTCACGACGGAAACTTCAAACTCGAGATTAAGGTACTCGCTATGTTTGATTCGTGGAAGAGCACCGTTGAAAAAATCACCAATGAAAAGGAGTAGGTTATACTGAACAAGCGAGTAGATGCATGTAGATGGCTCTATGATGGCTGGAACAGCACCAATGAAAAGGGTTATACTGAACATGCGAGTACGTAGATGGATTTATGATGGCTGGAACAGCACTAGGTTATACTGAACAAGCGAGTATGTAGATGGATTTATGATGGCTGGAACAGCACCAGGTTATACTGAACAAGCGAGTATGTAGATGGATTTATGATGGCTGGAACAGCACCAGGTTATACTGAACAAGCGAGTATGTGGATTCACCCACCACTGACAAGTAAGTTATACTGAACAAACACACGGGTATGTGGATGGATTTGTGAGGGGTGGAACAGCACCAGAGTAGATGGATTTATGGCCGATGGAATAGCCTTCAGCACCAATGAAAAATGGAGGTGAAACTGAACAAGCGAGTATGCAGATGGGTTTAAGTTCGGAAAAGAGAATTTCTGTGCAGAGAACGGATATGCGTCGATCCTCTTCTGAAGTGGTCTGTTTTGATAGTGGCGATTCGTCGGTTTATCACATCATACTGCGGCTTATCTGACATGGCGTCAATCCCAGAGACGAAACACAAGGAATGTTGCTTCTGAAATGCAATTACGTTGACCGAATCGCCCGATTGTATAAACAAATCAAATCGATGTTGAGGAGAAGTGAGAGCTAGCGTCAATACTTGTCAGATATTGACCAATGGTCGAGTGTTATTAGTCTGCCAATGGCCAGAGACTCTTGCTCAAAGGTTAGCTTTATATGAAGCTGTGGAGTCCATGAACAGGTGCCTGCACACAAAGTTAGTGCTATGCCGACTCAACTTAGAAACATCGGCAGATTACGCTGTATTCTTTTGATGCCAGCTCAAAATGTCTGGTCTTTGCCTTTATCGTTTCAGTACAACATGCTCCTTTGCGTCATCGCTTCCTGACTGAAACAAAGGATTCAAAAATTACAGAATTCCGCCGGGGAATTCCGCAGCCAGATTATACTTCTCAGACTCCGCCAACATCATCACAGCAGACAACGTAACTCGGACTTGCAGACAACGTAACTCGGACTTGCATTCCTTTAGACTATCATTCCTTTCACACCTGCACAGCGAATTGCTTGCAAATCCTCTCAGCTATAAGACCCTGCGTAACGACTTAGCTACATTCTCATTTTTTTCGCCGCTAAGATAATCACACCGTTGTTCGGCAATAAATATTAGATGCAAGTTGCCGCAACTAATCAAGTCAGTACGTAAATTGATATGACGCATCGTGTTACAGAGGAATTTCCAGTCTGCCATGTTACCGTCTATTGCACACACCTATTTGCGAATACCGGTAACCATATATGGCAATCCTTTGTATTTGTTTAGAGTAAAATGGCAAATTCATGCATCATAAGCCCTGGGTAAACTACATAAAAACCCGCGTCTCACCTCTGTTTACACCTATTAAAAGCGCGGGTCTAATAGACCCGGGGATGAAAAACCCGGGGTAATAAGCTCTCCGAGCTGGAAGGGTTTTTGGAGGGCTTAATTTAGATCACCGTCACAAAAGTAGTGTCGACGCGCATCGCGTCTCAAGGGGGATTTTTCAGAGCCGGGCTTGACACGGGTCTCAAAAACAGGGAAGTGTAGTAACAAGTTGCAATCGCCCAAGTAGGCCTACGACTCCGCTAATCTTTGAATGAAAAGCCAGGGGCTAAACGGAATGCTGCTGACAGACCTTTCAAATTGACTCATATGGCACGCCACCAGGATTAATTTCATTATCATACAAATTGACTCGGTTATTTGATAGTTCGTTATGCAGATGAGGAGGCACACTTAAAGTTCTCGCACTGAGCTCTCGTCTGCAGAAATAATGAAATCAACATAGTATATTAGTGCATCGTTCACAAATAAAATGGTTTTATTGTGATAAAATGTTCTGATCAAAATGGCAATTATAGCTGCTGAATTTGTTCGCGCAATTATCGCCTATTCCGTAATATTCCGTTAGGGAAAAATTTTCCGAATTATTAAATTACAAGGATGTTACAGCAGCAAATGGCCTTTAAATTAGTCTCAACAGAATTCACTATATGGGCTTCTACATGTAGGCGATCCATATGTATGATACAAACAAGAATATCGTCAGCACTGGTTTTCTAGTGCATTGAACCCCTTGCAGCTATATACATATGCCACGGCTTAACCCGCCGGCTAAAGGATTTCGTTTATGCTAAAAAGAAGACGAAAAAAACGTCCCTTCAAAAACCACCAGTTACGATACGTTTTAGTAATGGTAGCCTATACATGTATTAGTATCTACCCCTCCCCCCGAATCTAATGTATCGTACCTGGACAACAAATGAATCGCGAATCAATATGTGAAATTCAAAATCGATTCAACATGTAACAATTCCAGCTCGACATGCCCATCACTGCTTGATTAGATTATCTGAGAGAGATACGACACCAACATATTAGAATTATGGCCCTGGCAAACGTGTGTCGAATGAGTTTTGTATTTAATGTTCAAGCAGTTTTTTTCTGTGTGAATTTATATTATGTACAAAATGGTATTCTCTGTGTGATATTCGCACGAATTGTTGGAAAATGATTTTTTGCACCATTTCCAAAAAATAAACCGAACAACATATAGGTACAACATGAAGTTTCTGTACGCAATTATTGACAAATTCGTAGCAAGAGCAAAAAATATGCCAAGTGTCACCTTTGGGGCCGACAAGGATGCTTCGAAATATATCGCGCAGGACAAATTTACGAGAGGGTGAGGGGGTCGATGCAGGGGAAATATACAGTAAACTCGAGTTTAAACCACCGGTTCATTATGTTCATAAGCACACCCAAAGTAGGGTCAGTTTCACCCTAGGCCTTAAGCAACTATTCATTCCATCACGTGGTTGTGATCGTGCAAGCAATTCCAGCCATTCAGCGTAATAGTTTTTGTTTTATTTACTCCCATTTCGACTGTGGGTGTGCTTATGAACCGGTGGTTTAAACTCGAGTTTACTGTATTTTCCCTAGGCCAACTCTCTTGAGCTGATAATGTCGTTATCAAAGGAATGGTCTTTTAGCACGAAGAACTAACATCCTCAGCTAATCAGGGGTTCTTAATGCTCCACCTCCGTCAGCGCACACTCCCCATGCGCTGCGAGCGCTAGGCCTACGCATCTCTGATTTTCAGGATGGAGCGAGGTAGGAACCTCAATGTTCTCAGGATGGTATACAGACATGGGCCCTCAACGTAAAGGAGTTCCTCAAGGCTATTGTCCTCAGCAGGAGAACAATGGGCTTGAGGAACTCCTTTACGTTGAGGACCGTTCTAAAATACGGGCCTACGACTCTCTACACTTTACGTTGAGGACCATTCTAAAATACGGGCCTATACGACTCTCTACATGTATGTAAATTCCGCCCATAATTTATCATAAATCTCGATTAATTTGACTTTCTTTGAGGAGTGATGCGACAGTGTAACAGCAATCACTCCTTCAGGCTACAACCCCCTACCGCCATGGCTTCCTTACCATGCAATCACATATTCGCTCCACCAAGGGAACCGTTATTATAACAATCTTGCCCAAACCCTCCCTACGGTGCACACGCACATTGGCAAACATCACCGCTTCAATACCTACTATAATGTGCCATTCATTGAAGAACCGAAAGCTGCATTGCTTATCGACTATCTGGACCAGCTTCCGTAGCTACATGGCTACTAATCGATAAGCATTTTATTAGTATTCTATCATAAGGGCAATAAAACTACCTCCGTAGTGCAAGGGATGCTGGAGGCAGATGATTTCGTAAGACAGAAGCTTGGGGACATCAAGGATAAGTGGAATGAAATTGATATTTAGTTACATTGAGGTCTAAAACTTATACGGACGAGTGTGGCTTTAGTGTATCGATGTATACATAGACTCTATGTAAACATGTAGGCCTACAAAAGGGTTAAAAATGTAGAGGTAAGGCTAAATTCCATCATATAAAACGTCTGTAAAGTCGCCCATACACGTTCAATATTATTGCACAATATGAGGACCAAAATGGGCGATATTATTGCCAATCTTTCTTTCACCCATCATGCCAGAAGCACATGCCCCGATTTTGGGCCCCATACTGTGCAATAATATTCATCGTGTATGGCCGGTTTAAGTATCACTGAAGGGGTGAATGTCGTCCACTCAGTCTGAATCCTAACCCCTGGCCCCTATCCCACAACCCTTTATACCTGGCTTCCTACCCCTGACCCCTAAAGCCTACTCCTAATCCTTACCCTAACCCTTAATCCCTGAGCCTTACAGGCAGCCCTTACCCAAGATACTGGGTACCCTGTTCCATATAGGAGGACATTTGCATGTAGGCCTACACCTTTTACGTAAGTACATGTAGGTAAACTGTAAGTAACAGATTTGAACCCAACTCTCTGCGCCAGGAGGACATACAATGGTGAAAGGAAATCTTTGTCTAACTGTTGAATATATTATGTTGGAAAGCTACATGTAGTACATTTTCAGTTTGCTTATTTTTCATTCGTTTTGTACATTTGTGTTTTGTCTACATATTATGTACTATGTCGACACAAACTCAGTCCAACCATCAAAAATTCGTACTCAAAATAACACAGCATTGTGTATCTGGGACTATTGCCATGTGCTCAATATGTTTGTTGTACTCAGCCCAGCTGGTTGAGTATTTGGTCACAGTAAACATTGTAACTAGTGTTGCTTTTCCCGTTGGGAACCCTTGTACAGCATTCACTTGGAGTCAATTTCACAATGGACGTCAAGAGTCATGAATATTTCATCCGCAGGAATAGAGCGGTCAAGGAGGGTGGCTTACTTGTAGCAAATGAAGTTGTTGGCATTACTTGCTGTGAAGGAATTTCAGATTCCTAGTTTTTCTCAGC
>NMRB01000243.1:36667-80086 GCA_002633025.1 Notospermus geniculatus | reverse complement strand
GACACCGGGATCATCCTCTGCATCAACAACAACAATAAATGGGGTTCCTAACAAAGACAATTATGACAAACAGCAGACCGTAGACTGATTGTGAAGGTAAACCTTAGGAACGGAATGCCGCCGGGGTTACTATAGCAACAAGGAAGCGCCCTTCGTTGTCAAATATTTTATGGAAGGGGCGACACAAGGCGCCTTCTTGGATACTGAAGAGGTAGAGTGGCGTTTAGTATACAATAGAGAGAAACCGGTAGCACATTCTGGACCCATTCATTTTATTTCCTGAGGGTATATTTTTTAAATGTCATTTATTGGAAAATCATTATAAGCGCAAGCGTCTAACGCAAACAGCTGGGAAATCAAATGTGGGATTATCACATGCATGTACACGCTGAAGAAAATCGTATTTTCGACCGATTCCGGATTTTTAACACACATTTCTGTTTTATTTCCAAGGGAGTTTTCTCCACTTTTCTGTTTTTGTAACCAATGTACATGTACATATACAGTAAAATCACCTGTTATTGGTGGTGCTCAGAATTTTTGTTTTGCTGAATAACACTAGGTGATTTTACTGTATGTATGTGACTGTAGTGCTTCACAAATGGAAAGCGTGAACACCACGTCGAGCAATACGGTTTAGCTCGTCAATCACATTTTTATTTGTAAGTCACGGTCTAACTTGTTGTATGTAAACATACAAGCTAGGCGATATGTAGGCTACTGCAGTTCGTCTATCAGCTGTCACATGCTGATGATAATTATTAGTAGATTCAGCAGACAATGCCTAGATCAATATTTGCGCGCAGTTGATCAGATTTTTAATTGGACGTATTTGGCGACGACAGTTCGTACTATGCTGTCAATAAATGCAAAGCCTCCGGATACCTAAAAAACACGATAGGAAATCGATGAACTTATATGTATGTATTTTTGTATGCCCTGAAAGAGAAAAAATAGGTGACAAAATGACCAGATTTTTAATGCAAATAAAAAAGACAAATCTATACAATATCACACGTATATACATGTACATATACACCAGTACTGTTTAAATTGAAATAGCTTTGCTGCTGTGACAGGACTCTACATCTACCTGCAATCTAAGTACAAACTGATTTTATTGCTGAACGAGGTATTAGAATATGGGAAATCCAAAGAAACAATGACCAGATTCGAATATAACCTTACAATAGCATACTACATTTTGTATTGTAACTCGGACTTTCATACCTAGGACTACCATTCCTTTCACATCGGTTCTGTTACGAGAATTGACCACGCCGTGAAGTTTGCAAAATATTTGTGCGCAAAATCGATAAATCGCTATCTATCGGGGGTACTACTAAAGATATATGGAAACGAGTAATTTAAACCCTTACCTGCGAGCAGTAGTATGCTTGCCAAGGTAGTGGCTAGTACGGTGATCCACATGGTGAATTCATCGGATTTCCTTTTACGATCCTCTCATAGTTCAACCGCAAAAACTCAGAGTCACTCAGAAAGATTTACCCACTCTAAAATCATCGAATTTGAGCCATGCAACGTACGACTTCTATGAGAAGTAAATTCGAAATTCTATCCGGGATTATACACACTCTTGAATGCATGTCATCGCTGGTTGGTGTTCCACTTCAGCGCCATGAAAACACCATTGCTTGTTACCGTCTATTCATTATCGCGAACGTGCAGTTATGTCGTAGTGTATTATTTCACCGCGTGGCGGCGCTTTCGTATTGCTTTCACGTTGGCACACGAATCGTTCTCTAGACTGGGGAACTATCAAATGTGATTGATCGCCGGTCCGGCTATATGTTCTTTTTTGCAGAACTGGTTTAGTATTCTAAGACGGTTTTGACAGGAGTGCCACATCATTATTGGCAATGTCAAATACGGGGTAACAGTTTGTTTTCGCTGTGACGTGCAATAAATCCTTAAACAATGTGCTTTCAGATCATCTTCATCGCGATGAGTGGATTTTAAACTCGTGTGTTGCTTTCTTCGCCGACCAGCGATGAAGAAGAAGCAATTTTACGTGTCGACTTCTACTGAGTTGGAGTAATAAATACATTCCGGTTCCATTCTCCTGTACAAAGCTCAGTCGTTGCGTCAGCTGACGTCCAATGATAAAGTCAGTTCCAAAAATTCAAACCGGATTTTCTCAAAACGCTCAAGGGTGCCAGAGTGGCACCCGGCGGATTCTGAATCTCTGTCATTTGGAGATATAAAAAATGCAAAAAAAATTGCTGTTATACAAAAAGTGCCACTTCTCAGAAAATCGGGGTTTTGCGTCCGGCTAGGAGCCGGGACTAGGAGGGGCATTGTGAATATCAGTCAGCGCCACCATCGATGACCAGGGAAACCAGCCTTACCTGTAGATTGGTAGGTACCACGATTGGTGAATACCGACTTTTAATGGTCACAATGTAAATTCTGCGTTAGTGATTGCAGTCGGTATCATCATCCAAGTAGGGCTGCTTTTTACATTTTTATAAGCTGCAGTCATGGGGAGGAGGTTTAATTAGCACACGGAATTCTGTATCACATCCCGAGTCAGTTAACCCTTTCGGGACGGATCTCGCCGTTTGGCGAGATTGGCATGTACCACACACCCTTGCACATTCAAACGGACATAGAATCATAACCAGTGGACCGATCGACGTCCTGTTTGCATATTTTTTAATGCGAGACTACCCCCCCCCCTGAACACGTGGTTTTGCTCTGTTTGAAGAAACCTCGGTCAAATTGCATTTTAACCTTTGTCCCGGGCTCCAGATTGACAGACTCCAAAGTGCAAATGACATGTTGTGACAAAATGGCCATATCTCGGGAACGGAAGCAGATACGACGACGCGACTAGCGCGAAAAGAAAGAGCAGAAAAAAGTTGACCGACCGTCAGACGCGTAGGAGCAGCGATTATCGAGATATAGACGTTTAAAGATTGGCAACCTGACGAAAACGTAGCCCAAATGCGACTATTTCGTCACAACTTGCATCTTCGGCTCTTTGCTGCTTCTCTCACAGACATTTTGGAAGAAGCAAACCTGCATGAGGTCGTGGTCCAGTCCCGAAAGGGTTAAGCAGAAGCATAAATGGCTTCAGAGCAGGCCTAAAGTTATCAGCCCGCAGTGTAGGCCTACGTCGAAGGTTCACTCCGCACACCACACCGGTGGGTCACGGACGGGTAAGCGCCATCTGCCCGAACCGTCTGACACCGCCACAGCAACCGTTCTGTTCATCTGAAACGTTGACAAGCACCGTAGCACATTATACAATCATGTAACTCGTGCTACCACCTGCTCCTAGTTCCTAGAATCAATTGGCGACATAAGCCTGCCGAATCTGTCAGCCTTAGTCAATGTCGCTACCATAGGCCTGCTGAACCTGTCAACCTTCGTCAACGTGGCTACAAAGCTTGCTGAACCTCTCAGCCTTCGCTTTCAATGTCGCTGTACCAGCAAGAACAGAAGAGGCTGCAACAGCATAATGCAGAGACTAACATCATATCATGCAAGCAGCAGCCAAGTCAATAAGCACCAGCACGGTGAAGATCGCGAGGTTAGATGGCGCCGACGTCTGAGTTATCCTTCACACCTGTAGTTCGTGGGGCACTTTGGCTCCTAGGACAACCACTCCTACGCCAAATCCTAGCTGCCACTCTGCTACGAAATAGCAGTGGGCACATCAGTTTCCTTGCAAGAGGTGAATGAGACAAGGACAAGGTGGAATTTAACGCTTTAGCAGACAGAGAAACCCTGATGGATGTGACAGCGGGCCCCAGACCTATCGAAGAAGTATCAGCCATCTTTTTCCCATCTTGTCCAAACAAGGCTATCGACTCCGTCTTTAGCCTTGTCCGAATCATGTCATATTTTCCGTTAATGCATGAATGAACCTGACCCCGACTTGACCCCGCCTCCGAGCCAATCAGAACTCGTGAAACAAATCACCGTTGGACACTTTCTTTGCTCTTCACGCTCGCATTTGTAACACGGATTTTGATTGGCGCGTCGATTTTCCTTCGCACCCCGATGATTGGTTGAGGCTCTCACCCCTCAGAAACGGGAAATGTGGTGGATTCGAACCAGGCTAGATGGCCGTCAGGCCAGATAGACTGGTGATAACCAGATGTCTTTTTCCACGCCAGGCTTCTTTACGCACTGGCAATGTTAAGTACGAGACAATCTACAGAGAGCTCTGAGGAATGCGAAAGTGAGGAAATATAACATTCTACTTTTACCACATGGTTTTATTCCCGTATATGTTATAATGAAACCTACAGTCCATTCTATACTCTATTCCGAAAACCTTGAGAGGTCTGTACTACATGTATAACGCTTTCACCGCCAGACTTCGATACTCATGTTACACATTTTCGACCACACTATCCTTCCAATTCTCACGTATGGTTCAGAAGTTTGGGGAACTGTTAATCCTCTCAGTTCGAAACTTAGAAATGTCTGTGATTTTAAAATTAAAAAGGCCTATGATGGCAACTATGTTGACAAGCTGAATGTAAAGTTTTGTAAATAGCCTATATTTTACAGGTAAACAAGTTAACCACTAATCATGCTGTGTTGGCTGAATTGGGAAGATATCCTTTGTATATAAATATTGCTAGGAGTTTGGTTTCATATTGGCGTAATTTAGAGTCGCCTGACAGAAGTACATGTACATTGGTTAAAAAAGCTTTAGTCGAAAGTAAAAATTTGCATGAAGATGGTGTAAACTCTTGGTTCTCGTCTGTAAATTTCGTACTAAGAGAATCAAATTTGGATGACATTTTTAAAAATCCGCTGCGTGTGACAAAAATAACTTAGCTGAGAAACTCTCCTAGATTCTACAAGAGGGACATGAGGTCCAATGGAGAAGAGAAATTTTCGACGACACATCAAAAAATAGGCACACTGTTTCCAGGGACAGTAAAAATAAACTCAGAACTTACAGATTATTTAAAACTAACTATTGCTTTGAAACTACCTAATTGATATAAAAAACAGTCTTCACCGGAAAGCTATGACTAAGTTCAGAACCAGTGCTCATGATTTAGAAATAGAGAGGGGGAGATACAAAGGCAAACCGAAATCTACTGCGGATCTCATTGCAAAACGTAACTGTCCAGATACCAATCGAAGACTCACCTGGATTCCTGCACAGATTCTAATCAGAAACCCACCTGGATTATTGTCCAGATTCCAATAAGAAACTAACCTGGATTCCTGTCCAGATTCTAATCAGAAACCCACCTGGATTCCTGTCCAGATCCTAATCAGAATCTCACCTGGATTCCTGTCCAGATTCCAATCAGAAACTAACCTGGATTCCGGTCCAGATTCCAATCAGAAACCCACCTGGATTCTTGTTCAGATTCCATTCGGAATCTGGCCTGGATTCTTACCAAGATTCCAATCAGAAACTAAGCAAGATTCCTATCCGGATTCCAACCGGATTCTGGGGCCATATCCGAGTCAGATTTTGGATCGGAATCGGAATCGAATCCGATTGGAATCAGGTTCGGATCCGGTGAAAGATTCTGAATAGAATCTGAACCAGATATTCGTCTTGGGCTGTGGGGGAAAGAATATGTCATCAATGCACTTTGGGGGAAATTGAAGATGAACTTCATTTCATTACCAAGTGTGAAAAGTACACATCAGAAAGAGAATCTCTTTATTCCAAAGTGAATTCCTTGTGTAAAAACTTTATGAATTTACAGGATCAAGAGAAGTTTATCTGGCTTCTTTCAAATGAGGACCCTGTTGTCTGCTGTTCTTTAGCAGAATACATACAAGAGTGTTTTATGTTAAGGTCCATTTGATATGTAACCGTGTCACTCTGTACATGTATACTTACCTGTACCGTTCATTATATTCTATTGTTGTACTATTGTTGTACATGTACTACCTTATATTGTTCTATATTGTACTACCTATATATATTGTACTACCTTCTATTGTTGTACTACCTTATATATTCGAATCACAATCATTGTATATATTTTGTAATTCTCATACCCCTAGAGGGTTTTTGATTCAATAAACAAATTCTAATTCTAATTCTAATTCTATAATCCAGTCATTTGAATCATGGGGGCAACACATTGAAATTTCTGAGGATCATTCCCATTATTAGTTGTAATATTGAGACACAATAGCTAAAGCTTCCTATTCAAGACAGAAGACGGGTTTATTGGGTCATCATGACTGTGATTTACTCTTCAATACAGGCCTCCTGTTATGTATGATTCAAGTGACCTTTCCTGTTCCTCAGGGGTCTAGTGCTGAACGGTCACTATGCTCATCCCCGTGACATCACTCAGTTGGTCGGAGTCGAAAGTTACGATGATGGATCGTTTCCCACGGTAGTGTGGAGTCAATGGTATAGCGTGGGAAACTTCATGGTTTGCCTTGACATTTCCACTGAAAATGGATTAGTGATATCATCAGTGAACCAATATCGATGGATGGCTTGCAAAAGATACTAGTAGTATTAGCGGTAGAACCCCTTTCCGCAGAATAGCATCTTTCAAGGCTTTTCCAATGACATTGAAGATATCTTTCAGTATTCAGGGCGCGATCATCATACTTACACTGACTCAACGTAACCTCTCGCCATTCCGCGAGCTTCGTAGGTGAAGGTACAGTTGGTCAACTCGACCGGCAGCGGGTTTGTGAATTTCGCGACCAGATCAAACTGCCTCCCTCGGTGAATATGTCCTGGGTGCTGGAAAGAGAATATTGAAGTGACTATAACCAAACCTAACGCGGAGAACATTCTAGCGAAGGCAACTAAGCGTCGGCCACGATTACATACCGATATCTCCAAGTCTGGCTTCCGCAAGGGGTATTTCTGCACCATCGCACTCTGTTGTCTGGTGCCCTCTACGAGCGTTTTCAGATACACTTGAATAAGTGCCTCTGGCTTGATAACGGCGATGTAATCGTCCTTCTTGATCGTGTAGACGAATTCTTTGGCTGAAGAGGGAACATCACAATGTGAAGATACCCGATCGTCAAGTTCCTATGCTGTTGAGATTCAAAGCAAGACGAGTGTAGGCCTACCTCGAAGCTGTTGATCGAGGCCTAAGTTGGAGACCAGGCACCGAACGAGTTGCATCCGCCAAGAACTGTACCCGGCTACTACGGTACTTACTTTCGTTTCCAGCAAGCTTTCCTGCCTTCAACTCATTGTCGATTTTCTCTGCCGGCAGGCCGGTGTAAAATGATGCCACTGCCTGAAGATTGGCCAAGAATTTCCTTGGAGTACTCCCGTTGTTCTTTGCCACAAGAGTGATTTCAAAGTCCTCACCGAGGACGGGATCTTCCTTGGCCTCCAGCTTGAATTCTACATCTTGCTTGGTATTCTGAGCATAGATTTTCTTGTCCTTCTTTGATCCAAAACGACAGGCGTAGGCTGTAGCAGCCCTTTCTCTTTCCGAGCCTGAAACAGGTAGGATTGGGACCGTGAAACAAACTGAGAAAATCTTTGCATTAAAATGGTAAGGCAAACCACGGCTCCAATACTATAATATATGCACTTGGTTACCACAGTACCTACCATCACGATATTTGTAATGAAGGGTGACATTTTCACCGGCATCGGATCCAACAGCCTTCGTCATAATGGCTCGTCCGACGGCAAATGGGTCTTTGGAGATGAGCTTCGTCTCTCCTTTCCTGTTTACCTTGAATTAGAAAAAATGTGATAATCTACAGAAACAAAAGAATACGACGAAAGAATGGCTGAAGGTTTTGTGGCAACAGTAATTTGTTGTCTCGTCGTCTTCCTCCACACGAAAACGAAACCGAACATTATCACGTTCCTTAAAAGACTTCAGGACTAATAAAAGGATTCTAACCTCCCAAAAGCACTCGTCACCGTTGACCTCGCCGAAGATGAATCGTGCATCGTAAGGGAGGTAAACCTCGCCATGCTTTATAGCTCTGCAAGATGCTGGGCCACAGCGCATCACTCCTAAAAGATGAAAACATGAATTCGAGACAGTAGCATATAAAAGTGTGCAGAAAAAAGGAAGTCCAAGATTTCAAAAGATCATACGCTTGTCTTAATCATTAAGTAAATGGAATGTAATATGTTAGCTACTGCACGGCATAATCGGACCAGCCCCTTCATTACCAGGCCGACTTTATTGACAGGGCGAGTGGCAAGGTCTTGTGAGACTAACTGCCTAAGTATAGTTCGGGCTGGATACAGTTTTAAATATTGCGTTTGATTCCTACATACGTGTACGTTTAAATCATCTGGGCCCCGATTGGCGTATGTCAGTCAAACCCCTAGTAACCGGACAACAATGAATTTAGGGTTTACCGGTACTCTAAACGGGCCAACGCACATTGTTGTCTAACCAGCTGAACCTTGGTTCGAAATTGAACACACGAGGCACAGTGCATGGGATTGGCTGGAAGTGTCCTGTCAATAACGCATTTTAATAGCCAGACTTCACCAACAAGTATCTTAACTGAGCACAGCCAAATGTCTTACTCCTTCAATTTTATCATAAAATGTTTTAATCATTATTATTACCATTCCTACTACTATTTCTTATATTATTACTTGTCAATTTTTAATGCCTTCTCTACTTCTTGTACAGTGCTTTGTAAATGTACAACATTATTTAGCACTTTAAAATAATTTATAATAATAATAATAATAATAATAACAATACCAAGGTCTGCCTGACAACCAAAACGTCCTCCCATCGGGGTCCAGATGATTTAAACGTACTATAATAATCACCGACTGGGTTTCAACGTACCCTCACTACTCTCCTGCGGCGTGGCATCGTGGGCCTGCCAGCCGTCATACCCGTAAGGAAGATCAGGTCTCTTGAACCAAGATTCATTCCAAACGTGGTAGTTCCAGATGGAATCATTCAACTCTTTGATGGGTTCATTGGTCTCGGCATCGAAGTGGAAGTCGATGGTCATACTGTTGTCGTTGTCATGGGCGGATTGGAAGTTGGTGACGGATCTTGTTGGAATGCCGAGAGATCGAAGCACTGTAGCAGAGGAGGAAATTCTGGTATAGGGGATACACCAACATTGTACATGTACATTAAATGGAGATCAAGCCGTCGTCGAATGTATCAGGGGAATCATTTCTGTAAGTTCGACGGTCAGTGTTAGAGCGACAGTAGCAGCTTCTGTACACTCGTCCCCAGTGGCCTCGAGCTTAATACTACATGTAGTTATACGCTTTCAACCACTGGCACAGATGGGGCCTAAACATGTTTCTGAACGCTAGATGGCGCAAACTGTCATCAACCAATCAGCGACAGGTATTTCAAGCAACTAGGAGAAAACATGAAACATTTTCTCATTGGCTGATCGTTCAATGGCTGGTTGATCGAGCGCGTTCGGGAACAACTGGTAGTGACATCTAGTGTTCAGAAACGGACTTTGGCACCAAGTGTTTCAGTGGTTGAGGGTGACAGCTTCGAGCGGAGGCCGACACCACTGAATTATTGAGTGCGCAGCTTCTGTAAAGTTCTTGAAGACGTCGGCAAGCTGATGTTTCACACATTTTTTGAATTGAAGCTCATACATGTAATTATGCTTGCAGCCGAACAGTACTTACGAGAGGTGACAATGCCGGAGAACACCCAACACTGTCCAAACCGGACGGCTTTCTTGGTTTTCATGAATTCTTCCATGATCTTGACACTACCAGTCCACGCCAAGGGGTTAGTGGAATCCCTGGGATAGGTCTTGGACCACCGACCAGTCAGAACGCCACCATCTTCATCGTTACTATTGGCCTGGAATCAGGAACGAGAGGTAAACGACGAGGTAATGCAGACCGTAGCAAAAAAAAAGACCCAGGGGAAACCAACTTAAGGTCAGAAAAGGAAGGCATGCAACAAAGAAAAGGCCCGACTTACCATAGCAGACATTGTCCTGATAACTTGGACCGGGTTTGACCTGCCGCTGTCCGAAAGGCCTCCTTTGTCGAGGAGGTAAATAGCTCCTTCAAACACAGCATCATCAAACTGTAATAAAACACTGGGCATTTACAAATCGCGGATAGAACAGATCCAACTTCCTTTGGCTCGTACGGATACCTTATAAGCAGGAAAGGAATCTTGAAAGACAACTATAAGGCAAGTGCCAGGATTTCACTCTGAACATGTAATCGGATGAGTAAAAAGAAGATTATTCACCTGCCCGAAGTACCAAGGTCTGCCCGGCCACGAGGGTGATGAGGTCCAGATTCGTCCAGTATCATTCATAACGAATTCCTCTCGCATTGCACTGTCACCTAGGTACACCTGGTCCTCTGCAAAAATTCAATTAAGCCTTTTTCACCATTCCAATTGTATTTTGATGATTTAAAGATAATGTATCACAGGTATTTTCGCGGGCCACGAAATTCATTGTTTATTTACATTTTGTTTGTTTATGTCCAGGCTTTCTCATCTTCGATGATCGAAGGCCGATCTGCTCACCACTACGTTACATCCCACATCACCCTTCGAGAAAGTGACCGGTCCACGGCGTATGTGCTGCCTCGAGAAGGAGAGGCCAATCAGAATCGGTGTTGTAAAATTTGAATCGTGGAACAAATAGTGGTAGCCAAAGACCCGATATAAAAAGCAATATGATTGGTCGACCGGTAAAGTTGGCATCGTGCCAAGATACGCCGCCGACTGGTCTATTTCTCGAAGGGTGATGTGCGATGTAACGCAGTGGAGAGCAGATCGGCCTTCGATTATCGAAGATGGGCTTTCTTTGTCTCATGTGTAATCTGTTGGTGGCACGCCTCTCTAGAAATTCTGTTTATTCCAAAAGTATTCATTTTGGTGGGTTGGCATGTCCCAAAAGTCCAAAATAACATAATATAAACATCCATGTCTACAAACATTGCATGTAAACAATGAAGTCGTGATACATTATCTTTAAGGACTGAGGAAGTTGACAGCATCTACATCAGAATCTGAGAGTGACTCACGTCGCCCAGTTTAGTCAACTGAGTGTGCGCCTGACTGTGCATTTACAAGCAATGCACAAAATCTGTTAAACTTGCCCAAAATCATGTGTTTCGGGAAGTTGTCATCAATGACATACCGAATGGACATAACGGATCATGCAATGGAAAATGAGTTGACAGCCTTTATTACACTGGCAGGGGCGATTACAGTGTCTTCTTAAGGACATGTTTGGGACTGCAAGTTGCTGCCGTCGACAATTAAGAAGTACGTATCTTCATTTACAGAGATCAAAATGGTAGACGCGATCCATTGGGGACAGAACTCCCGGGCCCGTATGCATAAAGGTGGAATAAGCTCATTCCTGGTATAACCTAACGTTATAACGTGAAGCTATACCTGGAATAACCCTTATCCACCTTTATGCATACGGGCCCTGCTGTCTTAAACAGAGCGGTGTAGCCTATTCCAAGCGGAGTTGTCGGCGCAGGGATGTACTACTCTATATAAAAGGGAGGATCGTCAAGATTCTAAGGCCCGTATTCTAGAAGCTTCCTAAACTCTAAGGTCCACTTTAATCTTTTGTATTCTGCCCTGCAAACAATAGCTAAAGGTAAACCTTAGAGTTGCGGAAGCTTCTAGAATACGGCCCTAATGGCTTTTAGAACGTTCCTTAACATTAAGGTCCACCTTAAATCTATTGTTCTCGATGGTTTTACAATAGACTTAAGGTCGACCTTAACGTAAAGGAACGTTCTAAAATACACGACATCCTAAAGCGGGTGATCCACTGTCGCGATCTTGGCTTGAGACGGGGTTGCGTTCCCTTGCGATCACCTTATATGGCAATCGGAAGTCCTTATAAGGTGATCGCAAGGGAACGCAACCCCGTCTAAAGCCAAGATCGCGAGAGTGGATTCGCCGCTTAAGTGTCATTAACAGTGGAGAACCTCTCGTGGTTCACTAACCTTTGCACCAAGGATTGAAGAGAACGTAGATATCATCATCCACTTTGTGCCTGTACTCTCCATGCTCCTTGGGATTAGTCACAACGTACAGTTTGTACAACCCTACGATAGCATCAGCGGCTGGAAACACTTGGATAGTCACTTCCTTCTCGTTGGAGGCCTTATCAGAAAATGCCGCTGCCCATTCTTCAGGGTCATGATCCTTCGGTAGTCCGGCCTGAACAGGGAGGCGGAGGAGGGTGCCCTTTGCTGCCACAGGCTTATCACCTACATCGAAAGAAAATAACGAAATTCAAGGCTCTAATCTCAATACAATTCAGTGTATCATCATGTAGAAGTTACGTACATGATTGTACAAGATGTAGGCCTCTATGGTCCGTTAGGCCCCTATTACATAGAAGTATACGGTATACGAAAACGCCGGTTAACAAAGGCTTCAAATGGATTCACGGCCGTGAAACCATTGTTAACCGGCGTTTTCGTATACCGTATACTTCTACATGTATGTATAGGAAGCCTTAGCCAACGTTCCATGCGTCGGGAAAGCTACCGAATTAATTTTTTTAAAGTTATTAATCTCGGGAAATGAAAATCTCGGAGGTACCTGTCATAAACTGAAGAATCATTTGGTCATTTTTCCTGTCAATTTTGCGATCAAATGTAACGGTAATTCGGAAGCCTTGGCCGCGTCGGACGATGAGGTCTTCAACTTCGTATTCATCAGTGTGGTGCTCTTCTCGATTGGCCTCAAGCAAGAGGTCTACTTCGGTTGGCTTAAGGGGCGAATCTGTGAGGAAAAATTTATAATGGCACAATTTAAATGCTATTGAAACGACAAAGATGACGCATTCTAATAACGTTCAGGATCGAAATACAACCCTAAAGCCTAGCGCACATGTCCAACAAAACTCAATGCGTTAGGGTTTTTTTAACGTGGACTGACCCAACGCTGTCGACTCGTCATTCAGCCAGGTCAGTCGATTTTAACAGACACCCCTAACGCATCGAGTTTTGTCGCAAATGTGCGCTTGGCTTTAGTTTTCAGTCAGGTGCGTAAAAGTTAGCAAATGTTTTTTTCTACTTAAAATTTGCACAGCAAGGCCCATACTGCAAAACATAAGTAAACGCATTTGCTAGCTTTTATGAATATCAGTCCTTGTCTGGAAAACATTGGCAGATATGCATGTAGGTCGACACGTTTCTCTGTGTCCATGTCCCCTATTGTCAAGTCGCAGCTATATGTAATTTCGTCAGACAAAAGTAGGGATACGCTCATTATCGCGGGAATATTCAATGACGTTATATCATACTGGAACCATCGCCAAGGATATATGGCAGGTTGGGTGCAATTCAGTCGACCCGCAAAGGTCCTTTTCTACGGCAGATTTATTTTGCGCGCGGGAAAATAATAGGCGATCGGGGGCCTCGACAAGGCTCCTCGAGTACCTCATTCGAGAAATCGGACACCTCGCACAAAAGTGCGTTTATCGAGAAGACCGTTCAAATTCAACCACATAAACCACACATCAGTATTTAGCTAAGACATTGAGCTTTCCATTAGTGTAATTTATTTTGGAATAATGCAAACGAGTGAAGAGAAATCGTTTAAGAAATTTCGTCCTCCGCACAGAATTGGAGGTCACTTGGAGTAGAGCGTTGTTAAAAACATCGCCATAACTCCATAAATACTTGCCTGCATAAAACCAGCAAAACTGAATGGATGGAGAAACTATCAATCTCCAATCTGTATTAATTTCATACATCGGCATGGTATTCCAAGTTTTTGTACGCAGTTTGAACAACAGTAGGTAACGATTCTCGCAGCCATAAACCTGGTTCCTTGGCAGCCGACGTGGCGCTGACTGACGATTCGACCAGTCAGCGCCACCGTCGGAACCCATGGAACCAGTAGACAATGGATAAAGCGAAAGAGATTTCTTGAAAATGTGGTTGTGTTTCGGGGTGATTGTCAACCCCTCAGACGTGCGTGCATAAAACCACGCTTCGCATGTGGATTCTTCTATGTTATAACAACCCGAATGACCTCAGCAGAAGTTTCAAAATACTATTCCAAGAAAGTGTACGCACTTTGAAGAACACCTGTTTTCGAAAACACAAGGTTACCTTTCGATCGATAACTCGGCCAAAACTGAACCGATTTCGATGAAATTTTCGGCAACTTTCGTAGAGAAACATCCATCAACATGTAAACATCACGCCACCGTCAAACGTCTTACTAATCGTGCGTAATTAGTGATTGTTTTATAGCGTCTGCTACGCCTTCGTCACTGCCTCGCTTTCGTTCAGTGATTTAGCAGTTAGTACCGCCAAATACCGCGGCTGACACGTCGTGGCGCTGTTCATACCTTTGCGGGTCGACTGAATTGGCCTTTGTTAACCGCACAGACAATGGTGCGGCTGACGCAAACCGCACATCGCATTACGTATTAAAGCTACACGTAGATGTAATCAGAACAAAGTCGCTAATATTGTGCAATGGCTGCTGTGAGCGAATGGCAGCCCTGGCTATAAACATAATTTTGCAACATCTGGCAGATGCAACGCCCGGTGTGACCCGCATGACCAAGCGACGCGTGACCTCTACACCACCCCAATCGGCATGTCATAACAAAATTTGCAGGTACATGTACCTACAAGTACAGACATGAATGCAAAATACATGTATATCCAACCCACGGGTCCAACCAAGACTACAATACCAACTTACCATCGACATACATAGGCGTATCGACCTGTAGGGCAGGGTTGGTGGCAAAGAAGTTTTCAGGGTCAAACTTGTGGACCCTTCCTCCAAAATTCTCCACATCGCCCCCTTGTAATATGGTACGGTTCCTAAGTCTGCCAACAATAAAACAGGATGTTACAGTGCATGTGCTGGTTTTTTATTGGTGTACATGTAGTACATAGATTCAATCATGGGGAATAGGAAAATATATGGGCCCTGGAAAATGGATGCGCCCTCCGTAAACGGTACGCACAAGTACCACGTCGCATCTGGAAATTCCACGCAACCATGAAATTCCATGACAATGATTCTGGTGTATTTCGAGCCTGAAAGCTATTAGAATTCTTCCCACATTGTCATACATGTATCTTTGTTAATTTTCTGGAACAATTGTCAAGGAATGTAGGTCGCGTGGAACAGGGCCCTTTTGAAAGTCGGCCATTTCGGCGCTGAGGGTAAAAACAAATGGGAAAATGCACTCCATTGAGTTTTGCCAGAAATTGCAGAAATAATTGTCAGAAACGCTTGAAATTTGGCAGACATGTTATGAGGGCCAATTCATTGAGAAATGTGTGAAAAAAATGGGTGTCACCGATCAATTGATGATTTCTACATTTTTCTTCAACGGAACAATAGACGGTGTTAATCCACCTATTGTTCAGGTGTAGAAAATCACCAATTTCTCGAAAAATTTATGGATGACACCCAATTTTTTTCTCACAATTCTCAATGGTTTGGCAATCACCATATGTCTGCCAAATTTCAAGCGTTTCTGACAGTTACTTCTGCAATTTCTGGAAAAACTTCACATTTTCCCCTTTCTTTTTACCCTCCGTGCCGAAATGGCCGACTTTCGAAAGGGGCCTATTGCCCTACTGAAAATGTTATTCTTTCTTGATTAATTTCTTATATCCAGCATAGAGCACAAAAAACGACACACAAAATGATAGTAAAAGTAAAGTCGTCTAAATGAATTGATGAATTGTTTAGTGTCAGTTACGAAGACACAGACAAGAAGAAGATATCATCAGAGCATGGCGCAGTTACTATTTGTGGAACAGACACAATATTTTTTTCGTATTCATCATATTCAAAATACCACAGTGACAATGCAGAGAGGTCAGCATTACACCGCCCTTCATAGTCTGCAAATCGGGCGGATATTTTACGGGGCTCCCAACAAAACGTTTGAATTCGCTATTCTTGTCACATGGACAGGCCACAAAATGAAACATAGTAAATAAAGTTATTTACTATGTGGGTTGAAGAATTATGGTGTTTACTGCTCTTTATAATCTACCATGCTTGCTTAAAATAATATCGCCGTAAATCACTTAGAATGTTGTGTTGTATTGTGAAGGGAACGCAATCACAAGTAAGAGGCACTGCCTGTATCGACTTGTCTCCATTTTTTTATCCATGCATCGCGACTGTGGGTTGCACAATTCAAATGTTCAGACAGGCGACCCAGTTCCAAGCACTAATCGTATGTAAAGGGCTCCGCACACTAGCGATTTTTCGAGCGATTTTCTCGGCGATCGGCCTTGCGACCAGGCCAGCGACTCAACATTTTTACCTTTTGGTCTCCTCTTTGCGGCAAATTGTTACGCGACTGAATTACACAATTTGGTCGCGCGCTAAGTCCCTCCGACTGGTGTCTTTACATAATCGCTTCAGTGATCGCTTCGTTGCAAACACATTCACTTGCCGACAACATGAGCGACCAAGAAAGACCTGTGCGTGTTGAGCACGTGCACATTGTCAGGTGACCGGTGGAACGTTTCCTGATTGGCCAGTTTTACCGTCGGAAATAGTGGACAGAAGGACAATGCAAGACAGCGGCAACCAAGCGACCGAAAGTTCAACATGTTGAACTTTTGGTCGCTTGGCCCAGTCCACTGCTACTGCGACCGTCTCCAGCAAAATAGTCGCCCCTTTGCGGATCGTCCTAGGAAATTGTCGCGTGCGACATAGCTCAGCGACTTCAAAGGCGATTATCGCCTGCGACGTCGTAGTCGAAAGTCGCCTCGCTGGTCGCCTCAATTTAGTCGCTATAGTGTGCGGAGCCCTTTATGCCCGCTGTTACACGATCTATCATTTTCATCAAACCTTTTCGTCAATTATTTTGGTCAAATTTTTATGTTTTGGGCCCCGCCATACACGGTCAAACATTTTCATCCAATTTTCACAAAATGGCATTACAAAACCTGTCCAGTTGCATAACCTCCATCCATAAAATGACATTCGTAATCAGAAAATTCTAATTCAGGAGGGTTAATCGTTCAATAAATATCCACGCCCGCCGTACACGGTCAAATTTTATCAATTCATCATTCAAAAATAGGACACCGGCTCTATTCCATCAATCTTTGATTGACGCAAAATATTTCATCCAATTTTCCGCCGTACACGATCAATCTTTTTGGTCAGGTTTCTTTCATCCAACTTTGAGGGATCGTGTACACCGGGAAATTGGATGAAATATTTTGCGTCAATCAAAGATTGATGTTCATAATTCAGCAGATGTTGATTAAAGATTGATGTTCATAATGTTCATAATTCAGCAGGGACCTTTGCGGGCACTGAGGAAGTTACGAACTTTGACGTAAAGTATTGACGAGCCTCCTTACCTATTTTTACATGCTAATACCCCATGTCGCCATATTAGGTCCCTAAACATATATAATCTAGGGTCGAAATGGATCAATAAAAAAGAGAAAATGGCCTTATCTGGTATGGTTGGTAATAAGTAGGCCTACATGTACATGCACATGTACATGGCATGTATATGTACATGTATTTCCAAATTTAAAGATGTTCCCTTTCCATCTCAATTGTCACAGGGACGAGTAAGACCATATTATTGTAGTACGAGGCATTACATCATATAAATTTGTTGTTGACTTATTTCCTATTCACTGTGTACATCGTATTAACCTCTATCATTCTGTAACATTTCTGTAATAACATCTCTGTAATAACATCTCTAGCCCTTGTTACACTACATAAAAAACCCGTGTCGAACCCGGGTTTTTTCTGTCCACACCTGTTAAAAACGCGGTGTAATAATCCCCTCCGAGCTCGAACGGGTTTTGGAGGGCTTAATTTAGGTCCCCGTCACAAAATTTGAGTAGTGTTGACGGGCACCGGGCCTCAGGAGGGATTTTTCAAAGACGGGCTAGACCCGGGTGTCAAAAAACCCGGGTATTTCTTTGTAGTGTAACCACGGCTACTGTTTCTCTGAATAAAATTGAATTGAAAACTCAATGCTTCTATGATTCAATAGAAAGTTGGCTCAATAGAAACCGAGCGAACTTTCTATCAGTCAATACCACGGTGTACAATCAACCTTGCCGTACAGCTACGGGAGAAAGTTCCGGTCACATACGCTTGGCAAAGCTGAGATTCCAAATTACTATAAATACCACTGCTAAGGGCAAAATGACAGTCCTACATTGTAGGTGAACGAATACACTATAAAAGGCATGCTGCTGTAATATCTCATAGAAATTCGCAGGAGAACGCATGGAAAATCGGCAATTTTAAAATGAACTGTACGGCTGCGGGAGAATTAGACTTCTCCCGCAGCCGTACAGTTCATTTTAAAATTGCCGATTTTCCATGCCTTCTCCTGCGAATTTCTGGGGGATATTGCAGCAGATAGGCTTTTTTAGTGTATTCATTCGCCTTGGGTTATCATTCTGCCCTTAGCATGGTATTTATAGTGATTTGGAATCTCAGCTTTGCCAAGCGTATGTGACCGGAACTTTCTCCCGCAGTTGTACGGCAAGGTTGATTGTTCACTGTATAAAGCAAGGTTCATTGGCACACGGATCCGATCCTTTTCCAGTCCTTTTGCCCCTAGTTTTCCGGATACGGCAACGCTGAAGTCCATTTGATAGATTTTTTACCGACCACCTTATTCACAAAGCCCCCGCAACTCTTAAGGGTACGCAAATCCTTTGTCAGGCTGATAGTGAACAATAGGTTGTCCGCAAAAGGACAATAGTTTGCGCACTCCTGTAAGTTACGGGAGCTTCGTGAATAAGGTCCCTGATCGGACCAATTCCGTGCCAATGAAGCTTGCTTAATGCCTGGCTTTCACTGACGCTACGAATGTCCCGAATCGCTCCGAATCTGAAATTTTCCAATTCGTGGTTAATCGGCTTGAAAAATATGCCGAATGTCAAGAATGGGTTAAGAAACAAGTACGGATTCAAAGAATCGTGTAAGAATTGTACGAATACTCACTTACGAATAGTCGTACTTGATTCGTACTTGATTCGTACTTGATTCGTAAATACATTCGAGACATTCCTGTCTGTTTTCGGCGTGGGTCCATGATGCCCCACTTTCACTGACGCTACGAATGTCCCGAATCAGAAAGTTGTCCGGTACGTAGATAATTCTCAAACGTTTCTTGCAGTTCTTAAATGATTCTTGGTTGATTCCTAAAACATTCCTACAGTTCGTGTGAGTTCGTCGAGTCGCCACGAAAGTTTTTGTTTGTCAAAAACTTTCGTGCGACGGTCACGAATCGACCACGATCTATAGGAATTTCAAATTCGTAAGATCGTAAACACTTCGTAACCCTTTCTTATCGTCCGTAACAGCTTCGTAGTCGATTCTTTTGCATTCTGGGCTATTGTTGGCCATTCGTGTCTCCATCAAATTTGTGGACCCACGCCGAAAACATCCCGAAACAGGCACGAATGTCCCGAATGTATTTATGAATCAAGTACGGATCTATCACGAATCGGCCACGAATATTCGTAAGTGAGCCGTACCTTATTCGTACAATTCTTACATGATTCTTTGAATTTGTATTTCGTAGTTGAATTTGTGTCGTGGAATTCGTGAACGCTCCCACGAAAGTTTTTGACAAACAGAAACTCACGCGAACAGTACGAATGTTCAGGAATCAACTAAGAATCACTTAGGAACTGCAAGAATCGTTTGAGAATTATCTGCGAACCCGACAACTTTCAGATTCGGGGCGATTCGGGACATTCGTAGCGTCAGTGAAAGCCAGGCATAAGTCGAACTTCGATGCCTGCGAAAAAATCTTCATTGTATGCTTTTATGCATGAACCTGCTCAAACTTATTTTCCTCAACTTATTGTTTCCTTTTTTCTTGCATATTTCCTTCCTTTTCGGCGCCCTTACACAATTAGGTATTATAAAAGATGCACGCACGACGAAGAGAGGTACATTGATTTGTATGCAAAGACCCATGAAGAATTTCCGTCGCTTTTGCCTCTCAATTGAAGGCTTACATGTAGGCTACTGAAAATCGGCTTTTCTGAAAGAAATTCTTAAACGAACCAAAATTGGAAAATGAAAAGAAAAATGTTTTGTTGCCTACCTCATGTAACAAGTCCCCGCCACGTTCTTTCGCAAACGTTTGGGACTATATCCATAGTCAGCATGTTGAGCTCTTCGTCGTGGCATCGTGTTGTGGTGGACTTCCCAGGACAGGAACTGCTGACCTAATGTTCGTCGTTTGAAAACGCGGGCCGGGTGGTGCGCGCCACTGGTGCGTGTAATTTAATACAGGACGGCGTTGGCGAAGAAAACATTACCACGCCTACAGTGGTGGGTAGGGACCTCTAGCGACGGGATTGCGCATTAGCTTTACTTTCAATTTTGCCTCCGGGAGATGAGACCCTTTCGACAAAGATGGCGCCTGTTTGTTTACAATTTTTTACGACCCGGATCCGGGATGACGCCACATGTACATCAATGCCTCACACATTGTGTACATTCATGCGCAGCGTAAAATGTTTAAGCAAGCTTCATGAATCCAATGGCGGTAGGGGCCTTTTCGCAGGCTATGTTTTCTCATAACACAAAACCTACCACCATCGATGACCAGGGAAACCAGCCTTGTCTGTAGATTGGTACCTAGACTGGTTCCCGGTCCCAACATAGCTCAAGGAAGGGACCAGTATTGGCTGATGTAACGACGCACTGTTGTAACGTACATTTGGTTCTGTGAGTTAGAAATCGAAACAACCGACTCTTTTCTTGAAGTTCATCAAAATCAACGATTTATTAGTGTAGGATTGGACATAATTTTGAGATGTTGATGAAGTTCTTAGTTTTCAATGAACATGGAGATACCATTCCGTCAATCAACAGAAGTGCTTTTCAAAAATTTAAATAGCGAATTTTTTAGTTGCATCAAAGGTGCGACAACACAATAGAAAGTACATTTAATCCCGTTGTACAAAACGTTAAATTGATGAATCTGCATATTGTGGAAACAGTGCCCATGCACATCACCTCGGCAACCACTTGTCCAAAATAAAACTCTCTCCTCGGTTTCTGTGTATCGTTTCTCATATCGTATGGACACAAGCGGCCAACAACATCAAATTAAAGTCAAGAAAGCTCCACAGATTGTACTCATCATAATTGTTTTATTCTTATCCACGATGCCCAGGGGCCAATTCCATAAATCATTCTAAGGCCTAGTCGGCTGCTAAACCGCACTAGAATCATTCTATCTCTTAGTCGCTTGCTAAGCCTATTCCATAAAACCATTGCTTAGCATGGTTCCGAGTTGTATTCCAAGTGCAGGTTTAGAATAGCTTTAAAAAAAGGCCGGGTTTATTTGGCAAGCATGCTTGCCAAACAGTTCCCTTTTTCGTCCTTATTTAGCAAGCATGCTTGCCATCTAATGCTGAAAAATGTCCCTATTTGGCAAGCATGTCACGCCCCCTAATGAATATTAATCAGGATATATGCTTGCCATATTATTCAGCACGTTCGGTTATTGAGCAAGCAAATACATGTACCGGTTGTTTTGGAGGAAATTTTAACCTATCCAGGTGCAAGCAAGGGCCAAAGGAGATCAGTGTGTGTGGGGGGGGGGCACAATTAAACAGAGTAAAAACTTGATGTTCATGTTGTACTTTTTGAGAGGCACGGCGCTGATTTTAAGCAGGCGTGGCGATAAATATGAGTATTTTTATATGGAACTTACTTAACGGGACCTAAACAACAATATTCAAGTCAAATTCAAGTCAATGGCAACCACACCTATGAGCATTGCCTACTGTGGCCAATGAGGCCACCATCCGACAGTCGTTTGTTGGCATCCTCGACTGTTCGGGTCTATTTTTGTACGAAAACACGTAACGTTTCTTCTTAATATGCCTTTTCTGAGAGAGGAAAAAAGAAAACAAGAGAAAAAATAGAAAAAAAAGAAAAAATCACGAGTGAGACAGCGCGAGGTTCGAACCTACGACCTTCAGGTTGTTGGGCCGACATCCTGTGCACTACGCTAATCAACTGACTGCAGACGGGCGGAGGATATTTGTTACCTCGTTCAGGGCAATGCGTGTAACTCGACGTTTAAGCCAAACTTCGCGTACTGTTTGGCAAACCAGGCTCGATAAATGGACATTTTCTTCTGAAAATCGCTTGTTGGTGGCTCCCTACCGCAAGGCACCCTCCACCACACGCCACTGTCTCCCATGCCAGCTGCTCAGCGCTGCATAATTAATGAGCTAGACGTGCGTCCAAGACTACGCTTTTACTGCATACACAGCAGTTAGCTGTGCAAATAAACAGTTCGATGCCTTTAACGCCGTCTTAATCTCCGTTGGAGGCATAGCCTGCTCTCAATCACAACTTTTCGGTGCCTTTTTGCGACGGCGGCGAAGGCTAGTCGGAGGTCTCCATCTTTGTCTACTGTTTGCATAATTAATGGGGTCTAATTAGGCGTTAATTTTCATTGGTCTATACTGATCGGTGGTCATGAATATTCACTAATGTTTGCTTGCCATTTAAGACTAATTTCTGTGTATTCGGCAAGCATTTGCTTGCCAAATAACCACTTCCTTAAAAAAATACAGGCCTCCTGTTATGTATGATTCAAGTGACCTTTTCTGATCCTCAGGTGTCTAGTGCTGAACGGTCACTATGCTCATCCCCGTGACATCACTCAGTTGGTCGGAGTCGAAAGTTATGATAATGGAACGTTTCCCACGGTAGTGTGGAGTCAATGGTATATCGTGGACAACTTCATGGTTTGCCTTGACATTTCCACTGAAAATGGATTAGTGATATCATCAGTGAACCAATATCGATGGATGGCTTGCAAAAAATAGTATTAGCGGTAGAACCCCTTTCCGCAGAATAGCATATTTCAAGGCTTTTCCAATGACATTGAAGATATCTTTCAGTATTCAGGGTGCGATCATCATACTTACACTGACTCAACGTAACCTCTTGCCATTCCGCGAGCTTCGTATGTGAAGGTACAGTTGGTCAACTCGACCGGCAGCGGGTTTGTGAATTTCACGACCAGATCAAACTGTCTCCCTCGGTGAATATGTCCTGGGTGCTGGAAAGAGAATATTTAAGTGACTGTAACCAAACCTAACGCGGAGAACTTTCTAGCGAAGGCAAGTAGCGTAGGCCACGATTACATACCGATATATCCAAGTCTGGCTTCCGCAAGGGGTATTTCTGCACCATCGCACTCTGTTGTCTGGTGTCCTCTACGAGCGTTTTCAGATACACTTGAATAAGTGCCTCTGGCTTGATGACGGCGATGTAATCGTCCTTCTTGATCGTGAAGACGAATTCTTTGCCTGAAGAGGGAACACGATGTGAGGATACCCGATCGTCAAGTTCCTATGCTGTTGAGATTCAAAGCAAGTGTAGGCCTACATGTATCTCGAGGTAGGCCTGATCGAGGCCTAAGTTGGAGACCAGGGGTAGCGAGCATAAAGAGGTCGTAACCCTACGTCAGGCCTAAACCAGGCGTAGTGCAAGGGCCACAACGAGCACTACGCCTGGCTAAGGCCAGACGTAGGGTAACGACCCCTTTATGCTCGCTACCCCAGGCGCCGAACGAGTTCAAACTTAAAGGTGCTCTAGTTCGAATTGTAAACATTACGGTTTGTTTATTTACATGGTTGATTATAATAGTTATTTTTCCTCGGACAGGTGGCAGCACCGTGTATACCAAAACATTAATGTTATTGTAATGCTATTTTTATATCTATCTTGATATATTCTTGTAACTGAAATATACTTATGATTTTACGCTCAAAAACAAACAAAAAGTTGTGAAAGGCGAGATTTAATTCGATTTTATCTGATTTGTTAGTACCAGAAGTTGACAATAGGTGGCATACCGTAATGTTTACGATTCGAACTAGAGCACATTTAATGTTACACGCTGCATCCGCAAAGAACTGTACCCGGCTACTACGGTACTTACTTTCGTTTCCAGCAAGCTCTCCTGCCTTCAACTCATTGTCGATTTTCTCTGCTGGCAGGCCGGTGTAAAATGATGCCACTGCCTGAAGAGTGGCCAAGAATTTCCTTGGAGTATTCCCGTTGTTCTTTGCCACAAGAGTGATTTCAAAGTCCTCACCGAGGACGGGATCTTCCTTGGCCTCCAGCTTGAATTCTACATCTTGCTTGGTATTCTGAGCATAGATTTTCTTGTCCTTCTTTGATCCAAAACGACAGGCGTAGGCTGTAGCAGCCCTTTCGCTTTCCGAACCTGAAACAGGTACGATTGGGACCGTGAAACAAACTGAGAAAATCTTTGCATTAAAATGGTAAGGCAAACCACGGCACCAATACTATAATATATGCACATGGTTACCACAGTACCTACCCTCAGGATATTTATAATGTAGGGTGACATTGTCACCGGCATCGGATCCGACAGCCTTCGTCATAATGGCTCGTCCGACGGCAAATGGGTCTTTGTAGATGAACTTCGTCTCTCCTTTCCTGTTTACCTTGAATTAGAAAAAAATGTGATAATCTACAGAAACAAAGAATACGACGAAAGAATGGCTGAAGGTTTTGTGGCAACAGTAATTTGTTGTCTCGTCGTCTTCCTCCACACGAAAACTAAACCGAACATTATCACGTTCCTTAAAAGACTTCAGGACTAATAAAAGGATTCTAACCTCCCAAAAGCACTTGTCACCGTTGACCTCGCCGAAGATGAATCGTGCATCGTAAGGGAGGTAAACCTCGCCTTGCTTTATAGCTCTGCAAGATGCTGGGCCACAGCGCATCACCCCTAAAGTATGAGAACATGAATTCTAGACAGTGGCCTATAAAAGTGTTCGTCGAAAAGGTCCAGGATTCCAAAAGACGCTTGTCTTAATCAGTCAGCAAATGGAATGTAATATGTTTGCTATTGGAGGGCACAATCGGACCAGTCCCTTCATTACTAGGCCGACTTTATTGACAGGGCGAGTGACAAGGTCTTGTGAGACTAACTGAAGTAGTTCGGGCGAGATACAGTCTTAAATATTGCCTTTGATTCCTACATGTAGGCCTACTAATGATATCACCGACTGGGTTTCAACGTACCCTCACTACTCTCCTGCGGCGTGGCATCGTGGGCCTGCCAGCCGTCATACCCGTTAGGAAGATCCGGTCTCTTGAACCAAGATTCATTCCAAACGTGGAAGTTCCAGATGGAATCGTTCAGCTCATCGATGGGTTCATTGGTCTCGGCATCGAAGTGGAAGTCGATGGTCATACTGTTGTCGCTGTCATGGGCGGATTGGAAGTTTGTTACGGATCTTGTTGGAATGCCGAGAGATCGAAGCACTGTAGCAGAGGAGGAAATTCTGGTATAGGGGATACACCAACATTCATGGAGATCAAGCCGTCGTCGAATGTATCAGGGGAATCATTTCGATAAGTTCGACGGTCAATGTTAGAGCGACAGTAGCAGCTTCTGTACACTCGTCCCCAGTGGCCTCGAGCTTAATACATGTACTAGTTATACGCTTTCAACCACTGGCACAGATGGACCTAAACATGTTTCTGAACGCTAGATGGCGCAAACTGTCATCAACCAATCAGCGACCAGTATTTCACGCTACTAGGAGAAAACATGAAACATTTTCTTATTGGCTGGTTGGTCGAGCGCGTTCGTCAACAACTGGTAGTGACATCTAGTGTTCAGAAACGGACTATGGCACCAAGTGTTTCAGTGGTTGAGGGTGACAGCTTCGAGCGGATGCCGACACCGCTGAATTATTGAGTGTGCAGCTTCTGTAAAGTTCTTGAAGACGTCGGCAAGCTGATGTTTAACACATTCACTGAATTGAAGATCATACATGTAATTATGCTTGCAGCCGAACAGACAAGTACTTACGAGAGGTGACAATGCCGGAGAACACCCAACACTGTCCATACCGGACGGCTTTCTTGGTTTTCATGAATTCTTCCATGATTTTGACACTGCCAGTCCACGCCCAGGGTTTAGTGGAATCCCTGGGATAGGTCTGGGTCCACCGACCAGTCAGAACGCCACCATCTTCATCGTTACTATTGGCCTGGAATCAGGAACGAGAGGTAAACGACGAGGTAATGCTGACCGTAGGAAAACGAACCAGGGGAAACCAACTTAAAGGTGCTCTAGTTCGAATTGTAAACATTACGGTTTGTTTATTTACATGGTTGATTATAATAGTTATTTTTCCTCGGACAGGTGGCAGCACCGTGTATACCAAAACACTGATGTTATCTATTTTTATATCTACTAGTATCTTGATAAATATTCTTGTAACTGAAATATACATGTATTTACGATTTTACGCTCAAAAACAAACAAAAAGTTGTGAAAGGCGAGATTTAATTCGATTTTATCTCATTTGTTAGTACCAGAAGTTGACAATATTGGTGGCACACCATAATGTTTACAATTCGAACTAGAGCACCTTTAAGGTCAGAAAAGGAAGGCATGCAACAAAGAAAATGCCCGACTTACCATAGCAGACAAATTGTCCTGACAACTTGGACCGGGTTTGACCTGCCGCTGTCCGAAAGGCCTCCCTTGTCGAGGAGGTAAATAGCCCCTTCAAACACAGCATCATCAAACTGCAATAAAACACTGGGCATTTACAAATAGCGGATGGAACAGATCCAACTTCCTTTGGCTCGTACGGATACCTTATAAGCAGGAAATGAATGTTGAAAGACAACTTTATAAGGCAAGTGCCAGGATTTCACTCTGAACATGTGATCGGATGAGTAAAAAGAAGATTATTCACCTGCCCGAAGTACCAAGGTCTGCCCGGCCTCGTGGGTGATGCGGTCCAGATTCGTCCAGTATCATTCATAACGAATTCCTCTCGCATTGCAGTGTCATCTAGGTACACCTGGTCCTCTGCAAAAATTCAATTAAGCCTTTGTCACCATTACGATTGTATTTTGATTAATTAAGGACCGAGGGAGTTGACAACATCTATACTGTAGGCCTACATCAGAATCTGAGAGTGACTCACGTCGCCCAGTTTCGTCAACTGAGTGTGCGCCTGACTGTGCATTTACAAATGTACAAGCAATGCACAAAATCTGTTAAACTCAGTTGCCCAAAATCATGTGTTTCGGGAAGTAGTCATCAATGACATACCGAATGGACATGACGGAAAATGAGTTGACAGCCTTTATCACACTGGCAGGGGCGAATACAATGTGTTCCTAAGGACATGTTTGGGACTGCAAGTTGCTGCCATCCACAATTAAGAAGTACAAGTACATAGGCCCCTATCTTCATTTATAGTAGACGCGATCCATTGGGGACAGAACTCCTGCTGTCTTAAAGGGGTCTTAAACAGAGCAGTGTACTCCAAGCAGAGTTGACGGCTTAGGGATCTACTATATATAAGGGAGGATCGTCAAGATTCTAAGTGTCATTAACAGTGGAGAACCTCTCGTGGTTCACTGACCTTTGCACCAAGGATTGAAGAGAACGTAGATATCATCATCCACTTTGTGCCTGTACTCTCCATGCTCCTTGGGATTAGTCACTACGTACAGTTTGTACAACCCTACGATAGCATCAGCGGCTGGAAAGACTTGGATAGTCACTTCCTTCTCGTTGGAGGCCTTATCAGAAAATGCCGCTCCCCATTCTTCAGGGTCATGATCCTTCGGTAGTCCGGCCTGAACAGGGAGGCGGAGGAGGGTGCCCTTTGCTGCCACAGGCTTATCACCTACATCGAAAGAAAGTAACGAAATTCAAGGCGCTAATCTCAATACAATTCAGTGTATCGGCATGTAGAAGTTACGTACATGATTGTACAAGATGTATATGGTCCGTTAGGCCCCTATTACATAGAAGTATACGGTATACGAAAACGCCGGTTAACAAAGGCTTCACGGCCGTGAAACCATTGTTAACCGGCGTTTTCGTATACCGTATACTTCTATGTATAGGAAGCCTTAGCCAACGTTCCATACGTCGGGAAAGCTACCGAATTAATTTTTTTAAAGTTATTAATCTCGGGAAATGAAAATCTCGGAGGTACCTGTCATAAACTGAAGAATCATTTGGTCATTTTTCCTGTCAATGTTACGATCAAATGTAACGGTAATTTGGAAGCCTTGGCCGCGTCGGACGATGAGGTCTTCAACTTCATATTCATCAGTGTGGTGCGCTTCACGGTTTGCCTCAAGCAAGAGGTCTACTTCGGTTGGCTTAAGGGGAGAATCTGTGAAGAAAAGTTTAAACGCTATTGAAACGACAAAGATGACGAATTCTAATGACGTTCAGGCTCGAAATACAACCCTCAGTTTTCAGTCAGATGTGATACCTACGAGTGTTTCCGTATGTCAGTTTTCCCCTCGTTGGTTGTATTCGTAAAAGTTAGCAAATGTTTTTACTCAAGATTTGCACAGCAAGGTCCATACTACACAACATGAAGTAAAAGCATTTGCTATCTTTTATGAATATCAGTCCTTGGGTCATATGACTAAAGATTATTAGTTAATGCTTTTACTTGAATTTTACAATACAAATGCACTATGTAATGCTGTACAAATCTGAAGTAAAAGCATTTGCTAGTCTTTATTCATTTGACCCATTGTCTGGAAAACATTGGCAGATAGGTCGACACGTTTCTCGGTATCCATGTCCCATATTGTCAAGTCGCAGCTAATTTCGTCAGACAAAAGTAGGGGTACATTCATTATGGGGGAATATTCAATGATCCCGTACCTCAAGTAAGTTTCCGTGAATGCGATTGGCTCACACCGCACACGTGACCATGAGGAATTTTGGCATGTCGACCGCTCTGACGTCACCAAAGGTGCGACATTTCATGAAATGTCGACCGGCAATGGCCGCCACTTTTTTCACTCTCTCGGTTCGCAAGTTTGAACGTCTATAGAACAAAAGCATACTCTTCAAACGGAAAAATACCACTCACAATCTCATTTCTTGGCAGTAAGCAGTAGCCTTGATGCAAAATGGTTAACTCAATGCGTCCCAAACCAGTGTTTGAAACACTAGGCCGGAGCCAGTCGGCACACCTCAGTCATGTCAGTCCAGTGCGGACGGCGTACGCCTATCCACTGTTGATAAGTGATTCTAATTTTTCATAAAAGAAATTGTTTTCAATCAACTCGACTTTCGGTACGGGATAAAAAATGTTGCCCTCCATGGAGGGCAACATTTTTATAATGTTATATCACACTGGAGTCATCGCCAAGGATATATGGCAGGTCAGGTGCAATTGGCCATTGTTAACCGCACAGACAATGGTGCGCCGGCTGACGCAACATCGCATTCCTACCTTTTAAAGCTACATGTACACGTATATGTAATGAGGAAAAAGTCGCTAATGATTGTGCAATGGTTGCTGTGAGCGAATGGCAGCCCTGGCTTTATAAACACAATTTTGCAACATCTGGTAGATGCAACGCCTGGTGTGACCCGCATGACCAAGCGACGCGTGACCTCTGCACCACCCCAATCGGCATGTCATAACGACAAAATTTGCAGGTAGTATAGATCTACAAGTACAGACATGAATGCATTACATGTATATATCCAACCCCCGGATCCAACCAAGCCTATACAATATCAACTTACCATCAACATGCATAGGCGTATCGACCTTTAGGGCAGGGTTGGTGGCAAAGAAGTTTTCAGGGTCAAACTTGCGGACCCTTCCTCCAAAATTCTCCACATCGCCTTGTAAAATGGTACGGTTCCTAAGTCTGCCAACGAATAAAACAGGATGTTACTGTTACATGTGCTGTTTTTTTATTGGTGTAGTACATTGTACATAGACGCAATCAATCACGAAGGGTGCAGCCACTCTTTTATGTTTTATGCTTTTAGTTGGATGGATTAAGAATTTACATGTGCATTACATCTGGAAAATGGATGCGCCCTCCGTAAACGGACTACGCACAAGCACCACGCCGCATACTGGGCAATTCCACGCAACCATGACAGTCCATGATTCTGGTGTATTTCGAGCCTGAACGATATTATAATTCTTCACATCGTCATCTTTGTTAATTTTCTGCAACAATTATCAAGGAATGGCAGGTCGCGAGGAATTGCCCTACTGAAAATGTTATTCTTTCTTGATACATTTCTTATCAAACACAGAGCACAAAAAACGACACACAAAATGATAGTAAAAGTAAAGTCGTCTAAAATGATAGTACATGTAAAAGTAAAGTTGTCTAAATGAATTGATGAATATTTTGTGTCAACTACGAAGACACCGCAGACAAGAAGAAGATATCGTCAGAGCAAGACGCAGTTACTATTTGTGGAACAGACACAATATTCGTATTCATCATATTCAAAACACCACAGTGACAATGCAAGGAGGTCAGCATTACACCGCCCTTCATAGTCTGCAAATCGGGCGGAGATTTTACGCTTGTCATGCACCACTGGCCTCAAGTTTCAAGTGTGCACCATACATCCCAACAAAACTTTTGAATTCGCTATTCTTGTCACATGGACAGGCCACAAAATGAAACATAGCATTATAGTTCAAGTGGGTTGAAGAATTATGGTGTTTACTGCTATATAATCTACCATGCTTGCTTAAAATAATATCGCCATACCATAAATCATTTAGAATGTTGTGTTGTATTGTGAAAGGAACGCAATCACAAGTAAGAGGCACTGCCTGTATCGACTTGTCTCCATTTTTATGTATGCATCGCGACTGTGGGTTGCACAATTCAAAGGTTCAGACAGGCGACCCCGAGTTCCAGGCACTAATCGTATGTTAATGGTTCATAATTTAGCAGGGACTTTTGCGGGCATTGAGGAAGTTACGAACTTTGACGTAAAGTACTGACGAGTCTCCTTACCTATTTTTACATGCTAATAGCCTAATACCCCATGTCGCCATATTAGGTCCCTAAACATATATACCGGTAATCTAGGGTCGAAATGGATCAATAAAAAAAGAGAAAATGGCCTTATCTGGTATGGTTGGTAATAAGTAGGCCTACATGTACATGTACATGTATTTCCAAATTTAAAGATTTCCCCTTTCCATCGCAAAAATTGTCACAGGGACGAGTAAGATAATATTGCAGTACGAGGCATTACATCATATAAATTTGTTGTTGGCTTATTTCATATTCACTGTGTACATCGTATTGACCTCTATCATGTCTGTAACATTTCTGTAATAACATCTCTGTTTCGCTGAATCAAATTGAATTGAAAACTCAATGCTTTCTATGGTTCAATAGAAAGTTGGCTCAATATAAATAGAAACCGAGCGAACTTTCTATCAGTCAATACGTATAAATCGAACTTCGATGCCTGCGAAAAATCTTCGTTGTATTCTTTTATGCATGCACCTGCTCAAACTTGCATGTATTTTCTCAAACTTTTTCCCTTTTTTCTTGCATATATTTCCTTCTTTTTCGGCGCCCTTACACAATTACATGTAGGTATAAAAAGATGCACGCACGACGAAGAGAGGTATGCAAGGGCCCATGATGAATTACCGTCGCCTTTTGCCTCTCAATTGAAGGCTTACATGTAGGCCATTGAACATCGGCTTTTCTGAATAAAATTCTTAAACGAACCAAAATTGGAAAATGAAAAGAAAAATGTATTGTTGCCTACCTCATGTAACACGTCCCCGCCAAGTTCCTTCGCAAACGTTTGGGACTATATCCATAGTCAGAATGTTGAGCTCTTCGTCGTGGCATCGTGTTGTGGTGGACTTCCCAGGACAGGAACTGCTAATGTTCGTCCTTTGAAAACGCGGGCCGGGTGGTGCGTGCCACTGGTGCGTGTAATTACAGGACGGCGTTGGCGAAGAAAACATTACCACGCGTACAGTGGTGGGTAGAGACCTCTAGCGACGGGACTTCGCATTCGCTTTACTTTCAATGGGGCGATAGCCGACTTTTTCAATACATGTAGGTGTCACTAGTGGTTAAATCTATTGAAATGAAACTGAAATCCCGGTCCTGGTCAATTTCCAACACAAAAGGCGCCCATTGTATTAGGACCGTGTTTCGGTGTGCTGCCCTCTGTTGAGCTAGCGTCCCCATTTTGCCTCCGGGCAGATGAGACCCTTTCGACAAAGATGGCGCCTGTTTGTTTACAATTTTTTACCACGCGATTTCTCTCAAATAATACGCCTACTTCAGTTTCTGAATCTGAATGAAAGATTTCATTTCCAAGAACGGTTTATAGCTTGTACTAGACAATCGGTGAGTAGGCCTATATTTTGGCTAATTTGGGAATTGTAACTTTGCCAGCAGTGCGCCTGTTCGCCCAAAATCCAAAAGAAATGCCATTTCAACTAAGCGCCATCTTTGTCGAAGGGGTCTAACTTGCAAACCCTCGCAACCAGTTGCGCATTCGACAAAATGGGCATTAAACGATGTTTTCACACCAGAACACTGACAATTAATAATCAGCCAGTCGTCGCAGGAATCACCAAACATTCATTACCACGAATTATTAAAGAACGACCTACGATCATTACACACATAAAACCTAATTTCAGTATGACATGCTCACCTCTCAAATGTGTGAATCGACTCAAACTGTGTTTTCCATGCGTTCATATCTTCATCAACCTCGCGCCACATCGAAATCACACTACATGTATTACACAGTGCATCATGATTAGACGCATTTGCTCCACGGCTCCTGAGGCCGAGGTTAAATATTGAAACCCTGGCTGGCATGGCTCTTAACCAATCAGAATCCTTGCCTAATTATATGATATTATATGACCTCGAAAAAGGCATAAAATACTGAAAAACATATTTATCACAAAAACATCGCCATTTTCAATCAACGGGACACAACTAGGCGTATAAACAGTGCAATCTCATTGTCTTCAGATACGCTAATGCTCACGTATAGGGACCACAGCCCCACGTGAATCAATACCAAACTTGTAACTTGAACTCCGCCGTGGACCACCATTCCTTTCACACCTGGATTCTGGATAACCCCATTAGGTTTTCTTCTTTGTTTCTCCTCGCAGTTCTTTTTGAGAACGGGATTCACAAACAGCGAAACGACTGTGCAAGTTTTCCTTAACTTTTTTCCCATAACGCATTCATGTAACCCCCGTATTACCCTTCGTAGCTTCCCTTTTGAAAGCTCAACGTATTCAACCAATGGCACAAGAGTATGCTATGACGTAAAACCCCCGGCCGACTAGAGTGAGTTTGACTGGAAGCAAAGAACCCTCCCAGCTGAGTTAAGTGAAGGGGCAAATTGCACGTGAATTCATGTGATCGGAGAGTGTGACTGATTCAATCTGTGCCTAGCTGTACCGAAAAACTACCATATCACCGTCGAACTGCAACTACAGTCCAGCGTGTGCTCTGTCACCTCAGGATATGGCCTCGTGGATTTCAACGTGGATTTTTCCAGCTTTTATTATTGCATTTTTCATAGAAAAAGGTAAATGACTTTATACCGAGTTTTACTTTTCAGTTTCAGAAACCTGTAGCACACACCCCTGTAGTGGAAACCTGTAGCACACACTCCTGTAGTGAATTTCGGAGAATGCTTTTACTATGGAGAACTTTTTGTTTCAACGTGACGTTGCAAAAAGGTGTTCATAATGTTTGATTGCTTACTGAAGTTATTTAAATCAAGAAACCTCCTTTTATTAACGTACGTGCTTCATGAATTTTGGGGTGCGGATTGCCTACAAATTCATACAATTCCATTTAATTGCAAGGTAAGGATTAGCTCAATGTTGTGGGTTCAAACGTCACTTCAGTTTCGGGTTTGGGGCGACGTGCGCATCCATGATTGTATACATGCAGTGGCGGATCCAAGGGGGGCGTGCCCACGCACCCCCCCCCCCCCCGTTCAGCCTCTGGGCAGCAAAAGTTTTCGAAGGCATATAATCAGACCACTGATTTTCAGTAAAAAGAAAGTTCAATTTGGCGTGCCCAAGGTGCCAGGAAATCGCGTTTCTGGCACTTTTACCCCAAAATTTTCGGAGCTTTGCGCCTTCGGCGCTCAGGGAGTGGGGTTTGCTCATTCTACGCCCCCCTGTTCGGCAACTCCTGGATCCGCCACTGTACATGTACGTGGCACATCTCCATATCTCATCTTAATATACAGATCAGTTGTAAATGTTCCTGTTAACCTTGGATTTGACCTCGTCGATTTTCAACCATGAAAGCTGCTAGTAACCCCTTTTAAATCTCTATCCCTAACGTGCGCTTTGCGTGGTAGGAATCATCAAACTCTTCGCGTCTTATGTAAAATTGAAACACATTCACATGAAACTCCGGATATCCAAATTTGACGTGTCAGATATGATTAAAAGGGCAAGTAATGCATCTACATGTAATAACTGCTTTCCAAGGGGAAAGATAGCTTCCTCCCACGGACCCTCGCACGCCTTAACCGACCTCTGGTACAGATGGTTCAATGACCTATTTTAAACGAGGCGTCCCTCAGATATGATAAACATTTTTAAGATACGCTGGCAGGAGATAGTAATTACAATTTTTCTCGAAGGTTTATTTCATTAATCAGCAGATTGGGACGTGATCTCAGCTCTCGAAAACATCGCTGTGCATTGTTACGATTTAATCTTGAAATGTACCCAACATCTAGAATGTTTTACCATGCAGCAACCGCATTGAGCAGCAACGGTTATGGTCCTATTAATATTTGTCACTTTTCTTGAGCATAGCACAAATTAGCACACAGCTTCTACATCGTTTGTTCAAAGCTGCAGCATCAAGAAAAGTAAATTGAATTATTCCATTAAAAGTCACATGTAAAAGGTACATCATTTGCAATGCCTAATATCATCATCTCCCATAACGGGGTCTCCATCATCAAATGAACATTTACTGCGGTATTTTGCTTCATCGTTCACACCTTCACACCTGGTTTAATTGTCGCTCCACGAAGTTATTTTCAGGAAGGCAGGTCACAACTGGGTCTATCTCGGCCATTTTTTCACTCTGCCAAAGAGGAAGGTTCCTATAATTGTCATTTGTCACCAAAGGGTAGTCGTACACAATGGCCCGTATTTTAGAATACTCATCAACGTAAAGGAGATCCTTAAGGCTATTGTTCTCAACAGGAGAACAATAACCTTGAGGACTCCTTTACGTTGAGGGCCATTCTAAAATACGGGCCAATGTGTTCTGGCGGCTGTCCCTCAAATCCACACAAGACTTACTACTTTGTCCAACCCATGTTCCAGAACCGAAAGAAACCCTGGCCATGCCTTTCCTTCAGTCGCTTTCGTTGGTCACTTGACAATAGTAACAGTCACTTTCTTTATAATATCCCCTCACTACAAGTCCAAAAGTGGCAGGCTGCCTGCCACTGGATATCTGAGTCCTAGGTAGTTAAAATCTGGCCAGTCTGGGCACATTTTGGCCCGTATTTTAGAATGCTCATCAACGCAAAGGAGATCCTCAAGGTTATTGTTCTCAACAGGAGAACAATAGCCTTGAGGATCTCCTTTACGTTGAGGAGGAGCAAAGGAGATCCTCAAGGCTATTGTTCTCAACAGGAGAACAATAGCCTTGAGGATCTCCTTTTACGTTGTGGAGCATTCTAAAATACGGGCCATATAGTGTGAGGTGAGTCGTGGTTTTGATCCTCCGAAAGTTGTAGGTATAACCTTGGGCTATGCAGGTCTGCTTTCTCTCATTACTAACTGTTCCACTGTTGTGTTGAAAACGTCCGTTTGGTGTGTGACTTATAACGAAGTTGGCAACAACTATTGATGATCACACTCCATAAAACCCTGCACGGCAGGAGCTGGCACTTTGACCTGTACAGGTAACGCCATTGACCATCAGAGACCACAATTGAGTTAGCCAATGATTCGATTAGCCCGATATCCATTTTCTCAGATGCAGAGCCATCAGTTAGGGCCATAGCCGTAGGTTCGTATCAGTGGTAATCGATTTCTGTCTGATACAGGAGTCAAAGAGCAGACCATGGCTACGTCAAAAAGTGTTTATTACTGAAGATCGATGATTTACCACCGTTACCTAATGCATTTGCATGCTTTGTCCTGCTCTTCGACCATGCTGTTACGAGAATAGAGTGACATGTCAGGACTTCGCTAATCCAATATTGTCAACCATATTTGATGTACATTATATTATCTCTATTTGTTACATCACTTGATGGAGAAACGAAACGCCGTAACTTCAGTCGATGACTACCTCTGACCTACAGTTGTAGTACATGTACATGTACATGTACATGTAGGGGGCCTACATCCACTGTAGTGAATAATTAGGCTCATGTAGGTGTCTCCACTGACAGGCTTTGGGCTGCTTGAGTGGTTTGAGGGACGGACCCTGCATACTGGTTTGTAGCCATCTAAAGGGCTCCGCACACTGGCGACTAAAATAGGGGCGACTACCGATTGGACTGGTACGTCACCTGCAATAATTACCTTTGAGGTCGACCAGTGATGTTATCCACGACATCACTGATCTTCCAAAGAAGCATTTGTCGCAAACGAGCCAACAAAAACCAAAAAAACTAAAAATATGTTCAGTCGCCTCTGTGGTCGCAAGGGCGGTCGCCTAGAAAATCGCTCGAAAAATCGCCAGTCTGCGGTGCCCTTAAGAAAGTTACGGTGTATCACATTGCAGCAGTGCTTGAATTTATAACCATAAACGAGGTAAAGTAACTTCTTTGATTTCAGGCCTCCTGCTAATGTGTTACGAATGCATCAGTGTAGAGGAACCAGGATGCAATGACCCGTTCGACCCTTGGCGATTCAGAGCAGTCATGTGCCACGGCGAGTACAACAAGTGCGCCATCCAGCGGCAGAATCAATCGGGAAGTATGTATTATGTAATTAATCACTGTAAATGTCCATCTGAAAATAGGCAAACATGTATTTTTTTGAAAATTAAATCAAAGGTAAGAAGTACATGTAAATTAGTCAATTTGAATTTGGAAAACGTTTTCATACCTCACGCAGTAAAGTGGTGTTCCCCGTACACAGTGAACAACGAAAATCAGGGTTAATAAGTGCAAAACACTGATTTTCAGTGTAGGTGACACACTGGTCGTACAAACTACATGTACTCCATAAACAACGCAATTGATCTTGGATTCCTGCAGGAGCAGTGGTAGCTAGTTCCATCCTCCTTTTTCAGATGGAACCACCAAGCGTTTGTTGCATTCGTTTGCCCGAAAGCAGACTGATCCTTAGACCTTTACCAACAAAGATGATGACCTTCTAGTTCTCTCACATGACGCCGTTACCTTCATTATCAAAGCATTGATACATATATAGCACTACCAAATGCATTCTCTCAGGCATTTTTTTCAACTTTTGTGGCCATGGCCCGCTTGACCAGCTTAGCGTGCCAGAGACCACTGAATGGTATTAAAGCTTCTGAGGTCATATGGTGAGAACTGTTAGACCGCCATCTTTGTTGGAAATGTCTATCATCACAATTGAACCCGCCGTGTTGTCGTTTTACTCTTTCATTTTTAGATTCTGGACAAATCATCGCTGTGCAACGTGGGTGTTACAAGGTCGGCCAAGTCCCTCAACTGGACGAGTCCGACGGGTGTCGCGAGTGGACACACCCAGAAACGGCGTATGCAGCTCATTACTGCTTCTGCTCGACAGACCTATGTAACGCTGGACAGTCGGTGTTCACCCACGGCAGGATAAAATACTGGATTCTTTCGCACTCTCTTCTTGTGCTTTCTTTCCTGTACTTATGATGTAAATCTCGTTATCATTGCTCAAGTGTAATCATAGTTTGAAGCGATGGCGACACTGTACATCGATACCGAAACCCAATCCAGAACAAGATACCGCTAGCTCGGCTTATGATACTTTAAACGAAATAACAATGAAATAACGAAATGTACGTATTGTCCCAGGGAGAAATCATGTATATCACTTCAGCTTGGCAATGAGTGTATTTCTTTGCCAACGCAGGTCGTTCCCTGCAACGTGGTAGTAGGGATGGCGCTCGCTTCGTTTCCCTCAAACGTACCCTTTTCACCTTACTTCTACTTCTCAAGGCACTAAACATCCAGTAATTGCACCGAGCTGACTTATTCGCGAGATTTATACTTATAAACTCAGAACATTAATGTTTTGATTGTCCTGAGTGTGATCCCTTGCATTATATGGCTTCCTAACTACTTTCCTAGTTAATCTTTATGCGTAATAAATAAGTCAAATTGTCAATTTGTAATTGGTATTTATCCTCTCTGTTTGTATAGATTGAAGAAGGATGACCATCTTTGTCAGAAGTAGGCGTTAGAACAAGATATTAGAACAAGTGGTGTCTCATATTGTTTTGTTTATGTGCCGTCGGGTTAAAGGTGCAGAATGCAGGTCATGTAGTCTGATACGGTAGGGCTTTACTCAAATTGTCATGGCCTCTGTAGCTATCTGGAGTGTTAGGCAACACCTAGCAAGTCAATTTTTTTCAGTTTTGAGAAAATACGGTTTAAAAGATGAGACCAAACGTAGTACATGTACATGTGTATGTCCAAAAATAATAACAACTCAAAAAATGTGATATTTTAAATACATTTCATTTTACGTATTTTGCACTCTGTCTTCTTTTGTCACGCTGTGCAGCAGAGGTACATTCCAAAAGACGATCCTCTGTTGCTTTGCTTTTCTCCATCTCTCCTTTTTCTATCTGCACCATGAGCACGGTTTATTGTAGGCCTACATGTAGCCTAGCTACTGTTCCAATATAAAATGTATATTTTAAACGGATCAATAAACTAATTAATATTTGTAATTTGTAAAAAAATTGTGACTTGCTTGGTTTTGCCTTAACACTCAAGCTATATAGGCCTATCCTAAATCCTCGTTGAACAATAAAACCGGACTTAGATTCCTGGGGGACCTATATTCCTGTGACACCGGTTGAGGTATGGGTACAAAATGACCTCGAACAGTCAGATCACATATCAATCTCAATACACTTAATCCCGTACAGATAAACGAACGGCGGTGAGAAGCCCCAATCTCCGTTTGAATTCGACATTCCGATTCCCATTTAGAATAAGTCAGCATTTTTCATCTACGCTAATAGAAATATCAAATCCCTTGCTCCTCAAAACGATTGATAATGTTCGAATCGAAATCTATAATGCACAGTTTTCTGGTAAATAGCCTGTCAGGAAAGTATGAAATATCACACACACGCCTACACATTTGATGATATCTTGAAGAATACGCTGGCGGAAAGAATGGGACGCAGTACAGTTTCCAACCGCTCCCCGTATTACCCGCGCTCCGAAACTGCTTCTGTTCACGCGATTCTCAAAAGATGGCCAATAGGCGTCACTAGTAAGTATTCGAATTGGCGCCAAACAAGCTGAGCCAATCAGTGATCCGCTCTCAGGACCACTTCGGGACCATGGGATGTTTCAGCCAATCAACACATACCTTATGGCGGCGTCGGCGGTATCAACAGTGACTTTTGATTGCTAAGGAGTCATCAGCACCGTCTTTGGTGATACATGTAGAGTCTACTTCAATTCTTCCGCCAACGATAACAGCGTTGAGTGGAGTGTTCAAATACATGTACGCCTCATATCATCACCGGGCGCTGTGTGACCCATTATATGGTCGAAACTGTGGATTTCCGCGCCTTTTCCAGCTCTGATTCTTTGCAATCCCACGTGCCCCAGGTTTCTGCATTAAAACTGCAAGTACGGCAGCTACACGACTACATAAGTCGCCTTTCCCACCAAGGGATGAAGAGTCTTTGAGAACAGATTACGAGTGTCACAGCCTCAAGTTGTTACATCTCATTGCTGCAGTATTTGAGCAAAACAGACTGAATTTGTTTTATTTACTGCTCTACGCTCCAAGCACTCATCAAATAATAATGTCACAGTTCGCCAATAAACTTTAAAATTCGATTTTTTTCCATGAATCGTAATGTTGATTACTGTCGCTTCGTTCATCAAGCGTTCGTTGGAAGTGCCACATATTTTGTTGAGTTTTTCTTCAATTAACGAGCAGAGAGCGGAGATCAACACATCCATTTGCAGCCGTTACATGCTGATTGAAATTTACTCTGTTATCCGCTTACCGGTGCACTGCACATTATAACATCAGAATTGGTTGTTTCAGCATCCGCTATGGATTTTCGGTCACCAGGTTATTGACGGAGTCTAGACGGTACCGTAGTCGAAAGGAAAGAGTTTCTTCCCATAAATAGCTCTTTGTACGTTGGCGGATTAAGGTACATGTACAGTACATTGTACTCTGGTTACAAAGCCTGGATCAATCGATAAAATCAAACAATGGAATCTTTAATTCCCAGACATCTTCTCCTGGGGATACATTCTCCTATTACATCCTGACCCGCAAATCCCTTTTTCCCAATCTTTGATAGCGTGGGTAGTCTCGCGCAGCCAGACCCTCGATTAGTCTCGTGCAGCCAGACAACCGAGGGTCTGGCCCCTAATATTGGGGTGTATCGAAGAATTTTCGTAATTACATCCGGGTACCCGCGACCCAATCCAGGACGCGCATACCCGGATGTAATTTAACACAGAGCTATTCGTTAAGTCAGAGCATCGATTCAGCTCCTATAATGTCGCTGGAACGGTGATAAAAATACAGGAAATTATTAAAATGTAAATAACATGTGTCATAAAAGCTCGATAAGACTAATTTGAGACATTGTTTCAGTTTTTTATTGCGGTACGCTAGGAAATACTCATGGCGCGTTTTAATCAACGTCTGTGTGTGAGCGCCACCTATGGTGACATGTTGGAACCCTTAGCATAACCAGAATGAATACGTCTGGGGCCAGACTCTGATCCAAGCGTAGGTAGCGGAGCGAGATCAGAGGCTGGCGGTGCGAGACTATAGCGTGGGGCGCATGGTAAGATCGGACTCGTGACCGAGCGGCTGCGGGTTCGATTCCCTGTCGAATCTCGCCTGGCTGGTTTAAAAGGATCAAGGGAAGCGCCGAGTGAGTTCCCAAGAAGGGTTTTTGAAGCCAGAGAGAGACTGAGGTAAAGATGTGAAGACACTCTGTTCTGCAGGGAAAGACGCGCGCTCTATATAGGCCAAACATTATTTATTATTATTTTTAGTGGTAGGATTCTACACGTTCGTACATGTTCATTTGCATGTACGTCTACAATGTTCCTTAGTGGCCCTGTCTTCCACGATTCCCTTAAATTTTCTCCCCGCCACCTTACAATGGGTGATATGAAGACGATATGCAGGATTCCCCAGTACATTATAAGAGCTAGCTTACGACCCTGCAGGGAACTTGACTGACCTAAAAGTTTATGATCATTTTCAGTCTAATGTCTTGCCTCGTCAAAGACTATTAATTAACTCCATCAATTTATATGCCTGCACTAGAAAAATAGGATAAAACTTCCCTTAATTCCTCCCATTACAGAAACTTACTCTAGATTTATACATTCACTGTGTCATTCACTAAAGCATTTATGTCCCATTTTCAATTTACTAATTAACCAATTAGTTTAGCTAATTATAGGACTCTATCATACTAAAACAAACGTTTTATAATGATCTTCAATTAGTATTTTTTCTAACGTAAATGAGATAGCTTCCTTGACAAAATAATTGCCTTTGTGATATAAAATAAGACTGAGTACGATACTTCAAACACCTTTGAAAATGACTCTTAATAACGTTGAAGTTAATTTAATGACAGAAGAGGAGAATTTTATTTCTGATTACTCGAGTTTTGATAACGGTGTAACTCTGATGAAAGAGACGCACCGATGCTGTAACAGCATTAAGGTATGCCAGTGCAGCACAAGCTTTCGCGATTCTGTCGGCTGTACATGTTCACCCAATTTTTCTGTTAAAGGATCCCGGTATTGCCACTTTTCTCCACAGTCAGCGCCACCATCGCCGTGAGCGCCACTCTCCAACACCAGGGAGAAACTAAATGTACGTTGTCGGCGAATGGACCCGATGTACTTCGTACATTTTCAATGTTTTTTTAGTTTGTACTGCTGCCGCTAGGTGGCTTCCTCTACGTCGGCAGTCAAAATACCAGTAAGAGATCGCAAACCGTGCGCCTTTAAACTTTGAGATATCACTTTCATTAACTAAATTACCCCCAATGCCATTAAAGCGCAGAAAAAAAGATGGCGTGGCAAGAGAAGCATGCCAAAGATTCATCTTGATGTCAAATATGTTAATGCAAAATAAGACATCACAAAGCCATGTTTGTTGCGGGAAGAGTTCAACAGCAAAGTCGAGAAGAAACCTGTGCATCCTCCAATAGCGGGGATTTGGTCTCGCTCCTCTTCATATACACTCGCAGTGTGAGTGGGTGAAGATGAGCCAGGTAAAAACCCCTGCTGTGGGAGGATGAAACCTGTGAGAATTTTAAGTCATACGTTGTCACGAGAGCTACATGTACCATAGCCGTTGATTTGGGATTTTGTTCCAAAACGAGTTGAGAAAGTTTGTTAGCAACAGTTGGATAATGAAAAACAATGTTATTCATCTAGTCAAAGTCAACATTCAATCGGATTACAGTGTTTTTCATATAGGCATGCCACTTTCACGAGACTTTCTTAACTCGTGTTCGAACAAAAACACGAATCGACGAATGACTTCATTGTCAACACTGACAAGTAAGACAAATCCTGATGGTAAATTCAGTTGTTACGCTCTCTAACTCGTTCGGAAGTAGCAGGATACATTGTCAATACTTTTTTATCGGTTCCGTATCGCGCCTATGTCTCACTGACCGGAGTAGTGTTTATCATGCGGGTATATGTCAAGCTTCATTGCCTCACCATTCAGCGTCGCCGGTATCTCTAGATGTATCATTTCCTGATAAACTGGCCTCATCGTCTGAGGAAAAAGGCAGAGCTTTGTTACGGCTTTTTCCGGATATCGAACGACCCCAATATCCTTCATTTGCCTCCGGCAACGCGGCGTAAAAACGGTGGTTTCTGACATGAGTGGCTTTACCTTTCATCCCGTCGAAGGATAACCGAGATCTTATTTACGATTCTGCAAACCGTTGTGTAATTTTTTTCTGCTTAATATCTAAAAAACCTATTCTGCAGCAGGTGATAATACATTTAGTGCCAAGAGAATAAATGTTTCTTTCCCATCTGCATTCGACAGCTGCTACTCCTTTTTTTGTTAATTTGTGTTGCCATGATTGCACACAACGGCGATCATATTAATACACAATGATGTAAAATAAGGGTTCATGTATCTCAAAAATATCCCATTCCCACTGACATGGCACTGAAAAACCTTTCTTCATCAAATGACTAACTTAGGTTCGTTTTCCATCACCAAACTGAGTATCTATTAAATTCGTCAAAATGACAAGTCCATGTTCGTCATTTTGACGAACTCTTTACGAACATAAACAAGGGTTCATCAAAATGACGAACATGGACTTGTCATTTTGACGAATTTAGATACTCAGTTTGGCGATAATGAAAACGAACCTAAGTTCGTCATTTTGATGAGGAAAAGTTTTTCAG
>NMRB01000243.1:0-30054 GCA_002633025.1 Notospermus geniculatus | reverse complement strand
AAAAATGATCAAAAATCCTAAGTTAAAGATATCGCAGCGCTGTCATTCTTTGCCAGGCTCGGGAGTGGGACAAGTAAGTGGACAGGACATTACTCTTTCTGACCATACCCCCTCCACCCCGTTATCTTCAACTCAGGATTTAGTCATTTTTTCCTAGTTCAGGAATGGGACAGGTAAGTGGGAATTTAGAGTATTCTTCAGATTACGGATGATTCGTGCCAAATCAGATATGACGAGTGAAAAATGAGCGCCATTGTAACAGCAACCTTCAGCGCACATCCATTGCAACCGAGGGTTAATATCACAAATTGAAGCACCTATTGTACAGTTAAGTCATCAATAAGAGAACACTTGACGATCACTTTGTTTAATTAGCAGATCAGGCGTTGCTATCTATAGCCAGGGTAGCTGTGATGAATGAGAAAGTAATGGCCTTAGAATCGCGTCTCCTCTAAACAATCCGATGGTGCGTATTAAAGTGCGTTTAGGGGAAATTGCCGTAATTGACAAACGTAAAAGTGTAGGCTGTACTCGGAAGCCTCTTGAATTTGTGTTTACAAGGGATTTATAGACTCCCCTTTATGACTGTGAAAAAGTTGGACCGCTTCAGTTACCATCTGTGTCCATCTGCAGTGGCAAAATCAAAAAAATTAAATTGTTTCTAAACAAGAGCAAGCAGTGCCCCCGCCCCCTGTAAATTGTCCGGAGAGGAATATTAAGATGGCGGTTATGGTGGCCATATCAAAATGAGCAGCGTTACACCAAATCAAAAGGAAACCTTCTGTTGTCAACCGTAACCAACTTGCCGATAGACGGTTGCGTCATGGGCACTTAATGCAGTTAATACATGCACCCTCAAAAATCCGGAAACACTAAAAATCAAGAAGATGGCTGTGGCGGCCATATTGGATGGGCGGTGGCGCCCCCAATCGACAGGAACCTTCCTTTAGTAAATGACAACATACCACCAACATTTGGTTGTGATATGCCCATGCATTTAGTCTGAAAGTTACAGACATGACTACGAAGGGGACACGAAGGCAAGGCTTTCCTTATCAGCTTTAAAAAAAAACCTGTCCTCATAGGATTAGGAATCGGACCCATCTTGATTTCTTCAACAATTTGTCTATGGATACTGATATGTAAATGACCTTCACCCTTCCTCCACAAAAAGGCACGACCCGGAAGGGAACACCGTGTTGTGGGGAAAGGATTTTCCAAATAGCAACAACACGGCGAAGAAAGTACACAACAATCGAAACTTTTATCGTGGGCACGCTATCAGCTAAGTTATGTATTAACCTAAGTTTTTTTTAATTTTTATTCCGTCCTCCGTACCTGGGCTCAGAAACTTTGTGCCCGTAAACCAAAGAATATAATAACCCTGGCCATATGACGAGTGAAAAATGAGATCTAATGTAACAGCAGCCTTCAGCGCACATCCATTGCAACCGAGGGTTAATATCACAAATTGAAGCACCTATTGTACAGTTAAGTCATCAATAAGAGAACACTTGACGATCACTTTGTTTAATTAGCAGATCAGGCGTTGCTATCTATAGCCAGGGTAGCTGTGATGAACGAGAAAGTAATGGCCTTAGAATCGCGTCTCCTCTAAACAATCCGATGGTGCGTATTAAAGTGCGTTTAGGGGAAATTGCCGTAATTGACAGACGTAAAAGTGTAGGCTGTACTCGGAAGCCTCTTGAATTTGTGTTTACAAGGGATTTATAGACTCCCCTTTATGACTGTGAAAAAGTTGGACCGCTTCAGTTACCATCTGTGTCCATCTGCACTGGCAAAATCAGAAAAATTAAATTGTTTCTAAACAAGAGCAAGCAGTGCCCTCGCCCCCTGTAAATTGTCGGGAGAGGAATATTAAGATGGCGGTTGTGGTGGCCACATCAAATGAGCAGCGGTGCACCAAATCAAAAGGAAACTTTCTCTAGTCAACTGTAACCAACTTGCCAATAAACGGTTGCGTCATGGGCACTTTATGCAGTTACATGCAGCCTCAAAAACCCGGAAACACTAAAAATCAAGAAGATGGCTGTGGCGGCCATATTGGATGAGCGGTGGCGCCCCCAATCGACGGGAACCTTCCTCTAGTAAATGGCAACCTACCACCAACATTTGGTTGTGATATGCCCATGCATTTAGTCTGAAAGTTACAGACATGACTACGAAGGGAACACGAAGGCAAGGCTTTCCTTATCAGCTTTAAAAAAAGAACCTGTCCTCATAGGATTAGGAATCGGACCCATCTTGATTTCTTCAACAATTTGTCTATGGATACTGATATGTAAATGACCTTCACCCTTCCTCCACAAAAAGGCACGACCCGGAAGGGAACACCGTGTTGTGAGGAAAGGATTTTCCAAATAGCAACAACACGGCGAAGAAAGTACACAACAATCGAAACTTTTATCGTGGGCACGCTATCAGCTAAGTTATGTACGTGAAAAGTTTTCCTGCTCGGCACTAATCTGCCTCAACTGCTCCAACTACTGCCGTGGTTAAACTACTGATTCTGAGCCCAAGTCTTCCAAAAATTCCAGGAACAGCGGCAAGCCACTTGTTCCTTAGATCCCTACTCAGATACCTGATCGCGAGGAAACAATTTTCCCAATCCCACCAGAAAAACGACACGGGCCAAACCTTTGAACTTAGCAACGGAGAAAATTCCAATAAGTGTTGCATTACTGCGCAATGGAAATTGCTTTTAGGTCACAATACCTTGGTAATAGGATAAAAAATCGATTGCAAATATTTTTTTTTCTTTGTGAAATTCTCTTTTTACACTGTTAGTCTGCCTCAACATGGCGACTAATGGTTTACCCATCACGAAATATGAGGATACCCTAACAATAACTAATTTTCATTATTCAATATGATGCATCGTGTGGACATTTCTGCGGTACGTCTAGACACAACAAGTCGCTGTGTGTGAATAATAATGGGTAACAATTCATATTTGCTCCCAACTCCTCCAGAGTCAATACTTTTCCTGACACGAAAAAAAATTCCCGAGACCGAAAATTGCTCCGGAGGAAGGGCTTTCGACACATGCTTGTTGTTCCTGACAGAAATGAGTTGGAGTGCTCATATTACTACCAACCCAAACACGCTGACGGGAAAAGAAAGCCATCTTTTCCGCCAGCGTATAAACCAAAAACATAAAAGATCGGATCCCATTTGGGCGTTACTCATGCTTTTTTGTACATGTATTTGCTACATACAGTACTTTTTATTTGACATTTACCATTTTTTATGGTGAGAGTAATAATAATAATTTATTACCTGATGTAGCGCAAGTCATCCGTCAGCGGCGGCATACACGTGGTACCTGAAAAAAGCATTTGGACAATGAGGATAAAATATCATGTAGGGATATGTGTACAAGTAAAAATGGTGGTGGTAAAGACGGTAAGAGAAAATTGAAGAAAGTGAAAAATGATTTCCTTATAGGCCTATGTATATATAAGATAAAGTAAGAAAGACGTGAGTTTTAGCTGTTTTTCTGTTGAACTGGTGAAGACAGTTGGCGGCTCGCCGACCTGGAGACATTAACTGTGGCGACACTAAAAGGGTCAGTATTTGTTCGAAGTTCCCTATGGAAACACTAATACAAATGCAGGTGGCAAGTGTGCTGATTATACTCCAAAATTACTGTCTAGTATCTTCGAGGATGGTGATGGAGAAGATTGCAAATGAAAGGGCTTGAACCAGCGACCAACGATGACTAAGTTTAGTTGCGACGTTTCGAAGGTGTGCCACTGGTTTGGCAGCTCCTGGCATCTTCTATGATCATATCAGACATGTGCGACAAATATATAAATCATATCATCACGGTCTCGCAGACTTGTGTAGGAAGAGTTTGATGAACGTATGGCCCGGATGCCAGGGCCCATTAAGGAGACTATATCAATTAGACTAGTCGCGCCTAATGTTGTATTTATACGGCGGGTAATGGAAAAATCTCATCAGATGGTGCCTTTGGGAGAACGTCTTGTCTGTTCAGTGTTATTCCTTGAATAAATGATCCGTAAAGTTTCACCCTTCTTGAGACGTGTTTCTCTCTAGGTGTCAGTTTGAAAGTGTGTCAGACTTTGGTGGGTGTCATGTCGATTTTTATCTCCCGGCAGTCAGTGTGTAGAATGGGTAGCTTGGACGAGGTGGAGCAATCTGGTGAATTAGACTGTATTGCGGTGACTTGACCTCCGTCACGGTCGTTGTGTTGTGTCTGATTTGAAAGTCGTTAGAAATGAACTGTGTCTAAAATGCTTAAAATGAACACGCCGATATTCATTGTTTGTTAAGGATGACACTTCTGACAACATTTATAATCTAGCGCAAAAGTACTAACGAAGACCAACGTCATCTGTACCTTGGTGTACATGTACATGTACATGTACATGTACACCAAGGTACAGATGACGTACAGATGGATATGCTACCAAGATCCAAAGTCCAACAAGGCCACCCGGTTAAATGGATGCGTTTCGTTCTTTCGAAATTCCATTGAGAACGACTATTGCCTCAACAGATTGCTTTGCAGTATTAACGACGATTTTCAGGCGCCCAGTGGATGAGTGTAGGCGCTTGTCGAAGCACTTGACGGCAACATCGCTAAATTAGTAATGCTCACCGGTAACATCTTAAGTCAACAGCCTCCTCATCTTCCACCTCTTCGCCTGACCGTCGATTCGTAAGTACTATAGTACCCATCGCGCTGGTGTCAATGTCCGATGGGGACACATTAGGAACGTTTAGATACTCTTCAAGGAGAACGGTAACGAAATATGGATCTCTCTTTTTCAAAGGGTAGTATTCGCCATCGTCAGTTGCCATCATTGAATGAGGAACGTCACTGGATGGTTCAATCACGATACGCCTACTAGGCGAGACGAACCTCACCACCATTGTTAAAGTTAAAGTCTGGGTTAAATTTATGGTCTGATGTCAACAACAGTAACGATGTCATCCGACTTCACACCTTAACCCCGGTCTGAACCCTTCCAGTAGAATTCAGGGGAGCTGTTCACTCAGCGCACAGCCCATATCGTTCTGACCGGTACCCGTTCATACACCTGGGAGGAGCGAGGCAAAGTCGGCAATGAGACCTGCCCAGAGTCTTACGGCGACGGTGGGATTCGAACCTGGGCCTCATGACCGCTTGTCATAGACCCGAGCGCGGCTCCTACTCTCAGAGATATATTCAGTTTGCCAGCCATCCTTCAGCTGGTTGTCTTGCCGTCAACAACGTATCTCTCACAAAGTACTAGATTGCCTGTAAGGATCTTTTTTGCCATGTATGACACGTTTATATCGGCCACGAAACCGATTTCTTTTGTGGTGTGAGAACGATGGTATCATCAGAAACATTGTTTCGTTACGTATCAGATATTCCTCGGATTAAGCTCTTGTCACAAAGCCCACAAAAATGACACTGTTGTCTTTCATGTATGTTCGTATCAATGCCGAGTGCTATTTTTTCCTGCAAAGTACATTTTAAGCATTGTCAGTAGGAAGTATCTGCTTGTTGCGTTTTCGCACCTGAGGAAGTAGATGAACCCTTAAACAGCTCGATACGTAGCTTGATACATTCGAAAAAGCATTGGCCTTTGATACAGAGCAGCTGAGGAACTATAGGTACATGAACATCTCAATGCATTTGTCATGTACATGTACATCGTCTTGTAAGTGACTCGAATCAGGCATTGGGCCGTATTCTAGAATCTTCCTTAACTCTAAGGTCTACCTTTAGCTATTGTTTGTAGGGCAGAATACAAAGGATTAAAGTGGACCTTTGAGCTAAGGAGGCTTCTAGAATACGGGCCTTTGTCTACGGAAAGCTTCCTGTCACGATAGTATAACTGTTAAACAGATATGATGGTGAGGAAATCTAGATACTCCGTAGGCAACAAACAGTGAGTGAAAATTGATGACCTCACTAATAACGAGCTGCAGGGGATTTTTGAGCAAGTATAAGGGAGACACAAGGGATCAATGGACCTTGAATTTGAAATCAACCCATTTGTCTAACAAACATCATGATAATTCAGCTTAAACGTCCTAGACGGATGTGCACCGTTTACTTAATACATTGTACCAGGAGCTATTCTGTTTCTAAGGTTCCCAATCTCTGCCACTTTCCTGCACGTATCACATACCTATAACCTAGGTTACTCGTTTTTGTGATGTTTAGCAATTTATCACCACCTCGCAAATCTTCGATCAGTCCATTTCCTCAGCATTCGCTTATCATCTCCGCCATGTCATACCCACGGCTAGGAACTGTTCATCATCACTCATCAAGGCACTGATTTCCGAACGCATGTTCTTCGTATCGGTCGGGGTGTTCAAGTGAATGTTGCTGTGTGTAATGAGGGAGTTCTGTAGTAATGAGTAAGGGAAGCATCACTGGCACATGGCCATGATGGCGGACATAGGAATTCGCCAAGGGATAAATTTTGACCGTCAGGCAAATGTTCAGCCTCATAGCCGCTTCTCTTCGGCTGGTTGGGCTTGTATTATAGTACTATCGACTCCGACGTACTGAGGTCTTTTGAGAATCCGCACAAATTTTGGAATTTGCTGGATTGGCCGGATTTTGGTACTGACCTGTCAGAATGCTAGTCTAGCCTAGATGTTACCACTGGCTTTGTATGGATTGGACAGGACACCAGTCTTGTCACGTAGGTCCTCCATTCCGCCGCTAGGGGAGGGGTACTTAGGCATACATCAGGCATACAGTGGCACTTTAATTAAGTTCATTTCACAAGGTGGGGAGAGTAGGCCAACAACATTTTTCTGCCTCGATGCACGTACAGACGCCCGAAGTCTGTGAGAGAAATGATGTAGTCAAAACTGTAAGAGGGAGGGATAAGTATTAAGTTCTGCGACTGGTGTCGTTCTAAACACCAGGGGCCGTATGCATAAAGGTGGAATAAGCTTATTCCAGGTATAACTTAATGTTATAATGTGAAGTTATACCTGGAATTAGCTTATTCCACCTTTATGCATACGGGCCCAGGAGCGTTCAACCCACTAATCTAGCCAATATTTCAACGAATAACCCTGGAAATTTCCACGACTCTTTCGTTCGCACACTCGAGAAGTGGAATTAATATCAGAGACAGGTATCCTCGAGGGACTAATTTGGTTAATATCCGAGATATTGGTGAGAAGGAGGTAGTGAACCTGATGGAAGCCGATCCTCAACTCGCAATTAAATGTTATTAAATATTTCATATTGAGGCACTAATAATGTACGCCAAAGTACATGTAACTTTCAAGGGCACCGGGTAATGGGTCAATTTCTTGTAAACATGTACAAGATGGATCAAGTGAAACTTGTACTGAAATTTGGAAGGACGGTGGTATAAAGTGCAGGTTGCAGGTTAATGGTTAGGGTACGACTCGGTGTTGGTGTCCAATGGTGAAGTCAAATTACTGCAAATAGTACTGCCTGCAGGTCGTCGTCGGAAGGCCAAATCGTACCTCCTCATATTGTCGACGATGGAGTATGCGGAACGGAACTTTCGCCATTTCTCGCCACGCAGGTTCCAAACAAAGCAATTTCCGTTGGGCATAGCGGTCGGCGGAGAAGTATGATTTGGCCTCAGACGAGTCACGACACTGAGGCTAACCTGGTTTCTTTTTTTACAACAAAATCCCCCTACTTTGAACTAGATCACGTACTTTGCCCTACCCTGTACGGTCATAACAGCGGATCGAATATTCTTCTAATAAGGTCATCTGATGCAGGATAATAAGGATTACGAGTTGGCGCCGGACGTAGAGGTGGGCTGGCCGTAAAGAACGGATATAACTGACAAGAAAACATAATCAGCATTTGACGAGGGTGTCAGAATTGCACATGGCGTTAGAGGATACTTCAAAAAGATTTTTCTGCAGTACCTCCGGCCAATATATTTCACCTGCTGGGAGCCGCCTTCAATTACATGTACAATATTTCGTCGAACTCCTGAAAGCGTTTTTCTCTGGGAGTGGTTTACGATATCAAACGTGTTGGTTAGAAGATACTTCTTTTACGGTCGGACATCAGTATTGTGATCCATGGTAAGCCTACCTTACGCTGATGTCAGGTCGCACCTACATGTACGTCATCCGAGAAGAACACGGGCGTAGCTAGCGGGGGTAGGGCGGGCTGGCGGAAACTCCTGGTCTGGGACCTTGTTAACGACGGAAGCCCTCGTAACTTCACGCATCCTGTTGATCAGACTCTGTCCAACAAAAGATTTGCGCATTCGTAAAGTAATACCGAGACTCTCAGAACACGGTCCCATTATACCCATATGTATGGAAATTTCGGCCGGGGAGTCAGTTCTTCCGAAATTGAGAATCATTGGATACCACAAAGTACAGGCAACCTCAACATGAATATTGGCTAGCCCTCCAGATTTAAGCTTGTACGGTATGGTATACAGAGACCTGGCTTTCCTAGTGTGTCAGGACTTCGAAGATAGCCTGCACTGTGACCAGCAGCGCCGACCTTGCCCAACAGGCGAAGACGGTCTCGGCAATGCCAGACTTCTGTGACCTTACTGCGATTTTGGTGTACCTTGGAGGAATTATACTATAATTCCTCCAAGGGTGTACATTGTATCTACGGGATTTACACTGATCTGTGCATTACGCACCCGCTCTTTTATAAAAAAAAATATGGTTTAGCCAAGGATCGTTACTACACATAACCATGTTTTGACGCCTCGCATCAACTCCGCTATGAATAAGATTTGCTATCCCTGTTACCGCCAACAAATCTAATTACAAAGCAAATGATTCATAATATGATGGATAACGTGTAACCATTGCTGGTCTAATATCAATTTATTTCAATTTGTTCTTGTCGAAAGCGTGTATATTGATGATTACCAAGGCAAACTTCAGGAGGCAAGAAGTCAAGAAGCCCCAGCTCGTGCTGGAACACACCATGGCATAAGATCGATTCAAGCACTACTCACTGCCGATATCGATGAGCCAGTGGACATCAATGCTTTCCTCCGACTTATTTGCAGAAGTTATACGCGACCAACAGTCCAAACGTGCTCTCCGGCTGCTGTTGTGTGAGCTGACAAGCAAGTTGTTGTACTAAGTTTGCGAGTCATTTTTGTTGGATGTTGTGAAAATGTTGCTGAATGAAATGTTTGCCAATGTACACGCTGCTTTAGCCGATATCTTTGAACTACCGGTAGTCGAAGTCGCCACCTTCCCACTCACTCCCATTAGAGTATAGAAATGTAAGGTGAAGGCGTGCATCAATAAAAACTACAAAAGGGATGCCTGAGGCCAGTTGGCTTTCTTTGCCTCTCGTAATTTTTCTTTTCTGACGTTTTTGTTTTTTCTTTTGTGACATCAATATTCCTTGCTATGAAATGGCTTTCATCTTCAAGATACAAAATTATGCCTGGTGGCATATGTCTAATTGAGGGGTAGGTCTGTATTAGGCCTGTTGTATGCTGGGTGTTTTCAGACAATATGGCGTAGCTATTTGTTATTAGGGAGGTTTTGCAAGCGCCCGGTTAGGCCTTACGACGACGTTTATCTATTGTGTGGGTATACCCAAACAATAGATACATGTAAATAATGTCGTATGGCCTAACCGGGCACTTGCGAAACCTCCCTATTTTGTATCAGGAATGAACGGATAGTGACTGACATCAACACCAAAAACCGGAAACGTTCGAGCAAACCATGGATACCTTTGAATCCGGACATTTAAGAAATATAGAAATCGATAACTGAGCTACGGCGATATTAGCTTTGTGGATAATATTTGGCTAATTTATCAACGGCAGGAGGCCAGGAAACTGGAGTGCCTCGGGAAAATTTGCGCTATCAAGTAGAATCGCCAACTGTCAGTCACGAAATGCCCACGACGCCATATACACGGTCAAAACTCGAACAGTTTACCTTCGTAAAGACGTTGTCGGTAACACAGAGATCCTCCTGAGAAATTCTATCCCACAAAAATGTCCTACCGAATAGGCCCTGCACTTCCTTATAATACTACTTGAGAATCCAACTTACCTCGACGCGATTCCATGTCATAAAAATTTGCCAAGTTCGAATAATACCGTAATATATAGGGGTAGCATGGTAAATGGAACAGCTTCTGTTATACCTAAGCTGTTCCATCTACCATTATGCTACCCCTACTATATTACGATATTTTTAGAACTTTCAAATTTTTATGACCTGGACTCGCGTCAAGGTAAGTTGGATTCTCCCGTATGCAGTTAGTCTGATTAATTCGGGGCTTCACCCAACATGTCAGCCTGTTGGACATATTCAATCAATTTGATGAAAAAAATTGACTCTGTGCGGTGGGTTTAAGGCATTTTTGGATATCATTTTAGATTTAATCATTTATCGTTTTAGATTACTATCAAAACCTACATGTATGTAGTCATTCCATTCATGGTGGTCAAACGCTGGTCATTTCAGGGTTGCAATTTGGCAAAAGTGTTCCAACGTTTGCANTTTGTTTTATCGATGAGTTTCCGTCTATCGATCCAACCCTATCTCGGCAAACCGACCACCTGTTAGATTAATCCCACAATCCCCGGCTTGACGGTTCGTGGTAATTAAACGACCAAGCATTCCCCGGTTGCCAATTGTTACGCTGACAGCTGAGAGGGAAATTTTTAATCTCCGTGGATTTCATTTCATCAGTACGAGGAATAAAGAAGCTCTCAATTAATTTGTAGTAAAACTATCAGCGAGGGATGAGGAAAGTCAAGAATCATTTGATCCTGCTTTCGTTGTGGAAAATAGCGGCATAAGACGTATCGCTCATCATTTGACGTTTGGAATCCTTCATGAGACATGGCATCAAACGTTTTCCCAACTGTTGGGATACGAACGCGAGTCGTTCGGTGAGGTCTCAGTCTGTTTCTCGAGTCTCTTCGAATCTGACGGGTGAGGAAAGTCAAGAACCGTTGTAAGCGGCTCGTATTACGGTAGACTTTAGACACGTACGTCTGTCTGCGATAAAATCCTGTTGCCAAGTGGCCATACATATATAATGGAGCTTCGCCCTCCTAACCTACGGCCGGATCTTTATTATAGTGCATATCACAAAGGCCCATGGTAGGTTGTGCTCAAGTGTTCATGTAGGTCGAAAAATAATTGCCCCTGTCGTGGTGCACTACCAGCAACACATGCACTGACAACTCCACAGTGGACGTTAGGAGGCGGACGTCCACGTATGAAGGGAAGATTGAACAATAAAGCGTGTGACTCAATAGTAAATTACATAAGTGCAAAAATAGATGCATGAAGGTTAAAAACATTCAACAAGTATAAAGGGCGTATAGTCACGACAATCACTTGGACACAATTCCACTGCGTTGGGTTGTGAACTGCCCAAGGAAAAGACATTATCAAAGCGAGGAACATGAGTAACATGAGATGGCTTCTTCCACCCTTTTAGCCCACCTGGGCCAATAATGCTTTGACTTCCGGCCTGATGAAAAAATCCAATTCAATACAGGCAATACTGTGACACGTCTTGCTCATCAATAGACGTTTCGAATCCGTCCTGAGACTTTGAGCATGTTATTTCATGATAAGGGCACAATAAATACATGTATACATACTAAAAATGTATATAAATGATGCAAACTGGACTTGAGAAACACTAGCAAATAGTTTTTCCTCTAGGGTTTACTTGTTGCCTGAGCTGTGGCGTTGATTGTACCTTTCTGCCCTACCAACAACATCCGCTGACAATGCACTGTCCGCAGGACGCGATGAAAAATGTGATCAATCGTCAGGGCATCTGTAGGGACCAATTAATTGGCTACCTCGTCAATCTATTGCTCAAACTGCCAATTTATTTAGATACCACGCGACACAGTTACTAAGGTCGGTGCGGTTTGGTTGTCATTGTGTTACCTGGTGCCTCGTCCTTTTGACATTTGGAATATGGTGGTATTCCTCGGTATCAATTCTGACACTAATTTGACGATCCCAGAGGGGTATGGAACGGGATTATAACGCTCTTCAACAAATTTTATGAGCGACTACAGAATTAATGACTCTAGAGCTATCATAAAATCAAGTATAAATGTACATTACTTGAAAATTATGGCCCGTACGTATGTATACGTACGGCCATATATTTTCATCGCTTTCAAGCTGTACATTATGTTCACCCGGAAAAGTAATGGGAAGGTATAGATTTGCCCCAATAACGACAGCGTGAATGGTGGATATTTCCCAGCCATCAAATGCCTGGAGTAGGACTATTTCACCAGGATTAAAATTTAGTTGGGATCTTGTCTAAGCCCGGTGGTCGGGTGGTTAGCGCGCTTGATACCAACCGTGTAATGGGTCGGCGCGAGTTCGACTCCGGGCGAAGGCACATAAAATTGTGAAATATTAGAGGGTCCGTCGGATGGGACTGAAAGCCGTGGTCCCTTGTACCTGAGTGTCTATGCCAGGGCAAGTAAAAGACCCCACACAGGTGGACTGTAGCCTGTTGTGGACTCCATACCTCCGGCAAAAACCCAACAGGGCTACGACGCCGGTAATGACTAACTAACTAACTAACTTGTCACAGATACGCCGATCAAACCAATATGATGTCGTCATTTTCTCAAGCACCTTCTGAGAAAACAATAATTTGAAGTAGTTGTCTGTCTCACTGTCATTTCGTAACAGAGAGGGTTCGCTCCCCGACGAAGTAAGAATTGCGTACTACGTCACCAATTGGTATTCAGTTGCCTAGTTTTTTGTCCTTTGTTTTATTTAGAGGATATGGGGGTTGAAGATTCGCCTACAGAACGGCAACGAGGAAGACCTCAGGCACTCGGCATTTTCGATTTTCTCAGGTCGGTTGAGAAATTTATGACTTCCCTGATTCAAATATGTTCGTCAGACAAGGTGAATTGATAGTGTGTGGCTTAGGCCCAATATAGCACTTTCCACTAATATAGTCTCAAGGCGCTTCTCACTGTTACCACAGTCTCTCCAGAATCCTTTCTGGGAGATTCAAGGAGCTACTCATCCAGCACTCGCTTGATTCTTTCATACGAGTGATACCGAATCGACGAGTTCGACACCCTAGCCATTATTGGTTACGTAGTCACCAAAAAGACAACCAGCTCATCTTATCCCCCTCGACGTTCTCGGCCGTCTCGAGGAGACGATACACTTTCTGATGTAGGCTAACCTAACTGTCTATTTGCAAAGGAAATTGGCTCGTCTCTGTTTTATTTACAATGTATTAGGAAAGTTGACAATGGTTTCCTGAACAGTGTGAATAAGCCAAAGTTGTCACTGAAGAAGGATTTGTTACTTGGTGTTGTTTGCTTACCTATCTATCTTTACTTCTATTCATTGGGGCCGTTTCGCAGCCGGCTATGCCCGGCGTACACGAACAAATTTTTCATCAAATGTTCTGAATTTGCGCAATAAACTTTTCAATGTGGGTCCAAACACTCAGGCCCTGATTCTCAATTCCCCCAAAACATCTTTTGAACATTTGGCAGCATACAGCGGACATAAGCTTAGCACACATGGACGGCAAGGCTAGGGGTGACCCAACGGCCAGATAATGGGCATCCTAGCTACGATAGAGGGCAGCACACCGAAACTCGGTCCTATACAATGGACGGCTTTTGTGTGGGAAATTGATCAGGACCGAGTTGCCAGTTTCATTTCAATAGATTTAACCACTGGTGACACCTATTGAGCCAGTGAGCTAGGGTCCTCATTCGGCTTACACCCCTACCGCATTGAAATTTGCCGTCCATGCGCGCTAAGCTTTATGTAGGAACGAATTCCGATGCGAAATTGTCTTGTCAGTCAATATGCGAATGCGTATTAAAGTTTAACTGTAATCTATTTTGTGTAGAGGAGAAATTCTTGGTTTTGGCAGATCCGGCGAATATTACCGACACAGAACATTTACTGTGTCCACACCAATGATGATATTGAAAAAAATCAGGCAGTTTTCAGTTGTATGTACATTGTACATACTGTATAATCTTGTTTTTAATGAGCCTTAGAAGTGCATTGTATTTAACCTCGTCTGAGGAATATCCGCCTGCGATCCAAAAAGCATGACACTGTTCTGACAGCTTGTCTACGGAAGCTTTGCTTAATACAAAGGAACTCTTAAAAATTCTATATTGATGTAAATATCAATATAAGACGGATAGTGAAGATCGCTGATTAAATAAGAGATAGACCTGAGTTATATTTTCTTTTATACGCTTGATATTGACTCATGATATTAGAAAAATACCAACCCGGGACGGGATTGGCGCTGATTTCGTCCCGGTAATTAATTACATGTACAGTTGAATCTATCAGAAGCTCTGCTATCATCAGCTGAAGGGTACGACCGGTCGTTTTCTACGGAGGCTGGGAGGGAACATCATGTAAATTGCGTTTAGCTTGGGATCTGTCCCAAGAAAACTACGTGCACGTCTGGATATCGAGGTAATACAAACAGCGAATCCTGAGATAATAGGGCGGTTAAGAAACCAAACGATAAAGTAAACTTTACGACAACGTTATTTTTCATACTACACATTCACCAGATTTTAAGTTGCATTTTCGCTACAAAAATAACGTCGATAACGTTTACTTTTTTAGTTTGATATCTTAACCTCGCTTATAACCCAGCATAGACAATAAAAACTTACAACTGGTAGGCTACTTACGTTAAAACGTTTTCTGGTGAATTACTGCCATTCATGGGGCATGTAGATTGCTATCATTTTGAAGATTTTTTTCTTCACTTGACTTCACTTGTGCCATATCACAGTCAGGAACATCGCTAATAACTATGAAGTGAGCCAGTAAAACTCGATATTGCTACCAAGAACCTGATCCTTTTACAAAAAATACTTTGACGACCGGTGTACTTCCAGTTCCAATAGGTTTTGCCTAAGTTCAGAAAGCAAGATGTCGATTGATCGTCCGATAATTATTCGGGAGACTACACTTCAGATGAGTAATGTGGGATATATTGCCGGGTCATTGGCCAGTATCCCAACTTGTAATTCGCACAACGATAATGATTAACCCGACCGGTAGACCACATGGTACTCGACCTTCGTTTGTTGCTCTTCGGCGGATGCGACAGCCATTTGAAGTTGAAGATCATTTCCTTCCTGTTGGTATGCTCTTATTAGGAAACCTTTCCACGTACATCACGTCATTATGTACTGTACATGTAGATGTTTAACTTCGAATGTACATACAAAGAAAGAGAAAGCACAAAAATTGACACACAAAATGATGATAAGCAGGAAGTCAATTTCCAGAATCTTAGCAAATTTTCGACCCCAACCGGGGTCTTCTTCAGGCTGGCACTTTCAAGTCGAGCTACAGAAGTGTAAGGACATGTACAAAGGGCATGGAATAATTTTACTTGTTTGTCCACCTGATGATGCTTGAGCTATATCAAAAGCCACCATTGACAGTTGAGCCGACGCCGCCAAAAGATATCTGTTTATTGATTTAAACAACTTCGGCATCGAGAAGCCGCATGATCATCCGTCGGTATGCCCCAAACTGGTATTGAAAGCGTATCACTGATTGGCTAGCAATTCGGCGCCAATTCTAAGGCGCACTAGTGACGCCTATTGGTCATCTGATGAGAATCACGTGATCCGAAGCAGTTTCAGAGTGGTTTATACGGGAAGCAGTTCGAAACTGCGATGGGATTTTAACAATGTACATGTACTTCGCAAATTCCAGGGATTTGGAAGGGATAATGCGAGACATAACAAGAAAAGCATTGTCTGTTCCGCAGCCTGATCGGTGAAGAAATATGAACTGGCCCAAGTGGTCAGTGTCACGGTGCGTTCATTTGGGCGATGCACACGGACTGTCCTAGATGTACATGGAAATCTTTGGTGATATGAAGGTCAAATGGCTAACCTGGCGACCCTTACCACCTACATGTATGTAGCCTACATCTTGATATTGCAGCTAGCCCTCGCGGTGTTTGCCAAGTTAATCTTACATTGATTGGGTCTTAAGCCGGGATTGTCACCCAAGATCTTTGCTCTCTTGCTGACACATGTCTGTGTTTACGATGTATGACAATCTAATCCTTGTTTACAAGCCATGAGAAACGAGAGAAGCTGGCAGATGTGAACATGAGAAGAAAGTGCTTCCCTTGCCGATAACCAATCAAGGGGAAGACGATATCAGGAAAACGATAAAAGGCATGTCGCCCTCATGTTGGTTTACATTGTAGCTCAAACAAGAAAAAACAATGTTTCTTTCTCGGTTTTGTTCAAACGTATCTGTTTTTTAATGCGAGGGTCCTTGGGTTCGAGTCCGGTGGGAAGCTACATGTATGTCTTTTACCTTAGAAACCTGTTGTTATTTCATGCTCTCTGGGGTTTTTTCAGTACTCAATCTCGATAGCTAAAGGGTAATAATTTGACAGCGATTTTTACCGTTTGTGACTACAGTGGAAAACGCTGTACAAAACCTCTCATTTACATTGTGGCTGTTTTCATCATTCCATATTTTTTTGTAAATATACATGTACTTATTTCTTGATTGATACTTCATTCGAACGATACAAGTAGCCTAATCAAAATATTTTTCGAAGTTTCATGATGTCCCGCTTTTTGACGGAATTCAAAAACGAACCTGCATGTCACACTCCACATGCATGTCATCATGGAATTGTCCACCCTCGAATCCCCTTATTCCTGAGCCCGGAACGTAATACTCAACAAATACTCAGCAAAATCGAGGTACTTCTATCGATAACACTCAGGCTGACGATGAGACACTCTCTGGTAATCGAATCCCTGACGGACTGAACATGCGATATCGCGGTCACCGACTCGTTAAATACGAGTAGCCTGTGTGATGAGAGATGCTGATGAGTTAAGGACCAATACCTAAAAGGTCGTACGGTAATGATCTACTCCAGGAGATGAGGTGGGAAAACTGTAACAATCTGTCGTAGGATTTTGTGTACATCTGGACGAACTGACGCTTTTTAGAACATCCCCGACGTTCGGCGAAAACACGGGTGATATGACGGATGGAATAGCAAGGTGTTCGAAGGCAACATAAAAGTAACACGTACATAGTCATACTAATGATACTGTCAATTCAACTTCAAGTGTACAAGCGCAATGGGCGGTACGATTAGTAAAAGTTTAGTAGATACATGACGTGTATACTAAAATTTTTATCTACTGCTGAAAAAATTACCAAAAGCCTAGGCATTGATGGGCCTTTGAACAATAATGGTAAGCCTGGCTGTACCATTGATACCAAAGAGAAACGGTGTATAGCAGAAAAAGAAGCAAAAGCGGTTACATGTACTTGTTTTTATTCATACTATACCCTTAATTTTTCTATTAACTTAACTTGCGAAGTAATGATGATGCTAAGTCTAACGCAGTTTTTATTGTGGCTGTAAAGACAGGTGAAAAGTCCAAGAGCCACTCTTCTTGCCCAACAATCTCATTCAAGGAAAATGGTCTGAGTAGTTTGATCGATTCCATATTATTGCCTTTTTCAGCTGTCTTTTCCATTTCCCCTTTTTGACGTGCACCTGCCTCGTTATTGCCAATTACTTCTATGGCTAATATCATATACAACCAAAAATATACGACCCGACATGGTTCATTGCTTCTAAATCATCTTACAACTCTCTCGTGTAATATACGTCAAGTATAATCACCAACCTTTAAACGGGGGCAGCTGTTTCAATCACCTGCATCGATGTTTTTCTCGATATGCCGCTAGAGTTTTTAATATTGAATCGAAAACCCACTGAAATTTGCTGGTAGGCGATAGTAGGTGACTGAATCATGCAAAATGAAACTGACGCACCGTGCTCTAACCAAGAGTCCCAGATGTTCGGCAATTTTCCACGTCTCAGTATTGTGCCTGAAGCTGTAGCATGTACCTTATCACACTTCTTCTCGCCATGATCGAGTGTCTTTTTAAAATCGGGCGCCGCGGCATTGAAGTAGTGCACTTTTTCGCGGAGCATGAATCTAGACCACCCAGCAAATGAGGTGATTTTCTTTTTCTTGTAAAGCTTATGTCACATCCCGAGGTTGTTCGTGTTCAATACACAAGCACAATTTTTTTGCATGCCGCTGATCTCAGATCTTGTTGGCACCAAACGTAATTCGATTTGGGAACGAAGCAGCATGTTTGGAACGACTGTCTCAACTCTGCCGCCATTTTGATCCGGCAAACCTGATAAAATTCTGTTAAATAATGCATTGTCTTGTTTATTTTTCCCACTCCCGTGAGTCTTCGGCCGGAACGATTCTGGCTTTGAACAGAACTTTGAACGGATGCAATGAGTATTAGAAGAATATGCGTGGACTCCTTCGATTACATTACTGTATGTTATGATAAATTCAGACAATGTCAGACGATGTAAAGCAACACTCTTGTGCAGAGAAGCATAAGAAATCCTTAGTTTGAGAAGAACCATTAGAAAGGCTAACTACAGTGATTGCCCTGGACGGGCGTTCATTGACTTTATCATTTACTGATTTACTGATCATTACTGACTTACTGATTAGGCGAGTAGGATTGACGAAAAGGACCATGTAACGTTTTCTAGTGTTCCCTATATCTCTGTGTTTCTATACAAGATGGCTAGAGAGGCTGTTCACCGTGTGGGATGGGGGGGGGGGACTGAAAAATCTGTTCCTGTCTTTTCACAGCGTGGCGTACCCACACAACGAGGGGGAATACTAAGAAACGAGAACACCGTGGCACTGTGTCACGGTGCCACATGGGTTACTTGCAGCCAGCACCGGAAAGAATGGTTGCCATCCTTGAATGCGATGCGATTCACAGGAAACTTCAGTTGGTGAACTTCGGTTATTTTTCAAGATTGCACTCGTCGAGCTTTATTGGCTGGTACATGTAAGTCGCTAGTGGCACGCAACGGAGTTTGCAGTGTAATCTCCACCATATTTACACCGGCATGACTGGCACTGAATGTCACACTGAAATATGGTTATGTGTTGTCGTATTCGCCACATATCACCAGTATGTGAAAATATGATGCGAAACTAACGGCATGGGAATAAGACACCATTCACCCGTACTCGTTAATGCAATTGTTTGCAAATCGGATCATGTCAGACCTATTGGAGCGAAAGCACATTTTAGAACATGATTTACCTAAATTTGTCAACCGTATACTTTCCAATATTTCTGCAAATATTCAATTTCAGCAGGCAAATGGTACAATAACTTTGATATGTTTTGGCTTGATTTCATTTAGTAGCGCTGTTTGTTTGAATTAAGGGTACAAAGCTGTAGATTACATACGTATTACGAGGATTTACAACGGATACTCGTACGTGTTTGCAGTGATCAGAGACTACGTGTTTGTATCATTGGCTTCTTTTGAAAATCTTCACGAAATAAATCCGCTTATAGTTTACTTTGCCTTAATTTACAAACATCCATTTCGAAGTAAAGCCCTCGGATTTAAGCGTTTGAATTCTATAAAACGTACGAGAGGAATTCAAGATGAAATTTGAAATTTGCCATGTATTCATCCTAGGCCTACCAATTTTTCAATGTTAGGCAACATTTTGAGTCAACTCATTATGTCTGTCCACTCGTTTAATAGTGATAACCTAATGTGATTTCCTTCCCGATAAAATCAATTAATCGATTAATCTAGGAGAAAGATGAACTTTACTGCAAAGTAATAAAATGAAGCCTCCGAAGGGACGCAAAGGAAATGAGATGTTGAACAATATTAATGGGATTAAAGTGGGTATTCCATTTATTAATTTTCTTACTCGAGCTATCGATATGATTGGGGAAGCCGGGGCAGTTTGGTATGCAATTGCACATTCCTACATTGGTTATCCCCACCTGCAGCCTGCTAACTTAATATTCATTTAAACTAGCCTAGTAGCCTTGGCAGTACGTATATGTGGGTCCTTCTACGAATACTGGTTTTAGTTAAGCTCTTTGCTTTACGAAAGAAACAAATCGTAATGTATAATAGAATTGATTATCGTGAATTCTGCTACATCATGTACATGTACATGGTAAATGTAACGGGGAAGAACTAATTCGAAACAAACAGTAAACATCATCATGATACGCAAGGACATCTGACATTTAAATCGGGTGAAAGGTACGGGAGAAGAAAACAAACCAAACTCCTTTTACTTTCCTACCCAATTTGAAAACCAAATGAAAACTCAGGCAGGCAATCACATTGATTTTGACGTCATCCCACTTAGGCCGATATCACTTCCTGATCCTGAGGGCAAGATTTCGCTGTGGCTGTTCTAATTCGTGGTTATGGTACCGGTGCAAGAAGACCTACATGTAGAAAAGTCCGTGGAGAAGCCACATTGCGAGGTATACGAAGTGTGCATGAAAATGATGGGAACAGTATAACAACCTGCCGGAAGGATGCTGGGACACACAGAACATTGGACAATGCCGAAGTCTGCATGCCCACAGAAATGGCATATACGTCGATGACACCTCTGTCCCGCGGTGGTAGACTGGGACCCGGTGCGCCGCGGGTGTGTAGGCGGCATAGACGAGACCCAGTCTACTGAAACGGGAATACAGTCGCCGATAAAACGAGGGCCAACTGAAACTCTTGCAACTGTGAACACGGTTGCAGAGACCCATACCCTCTAAAAAACCCATTAAANGTGCGGCTCGAGTTAATCTTGATTGAACCACCTTTTCCACGAGCACTGCCCTCCAAACCCGCTCTGTCGACAACAAAGGATCTGTCCCAGTCGTTGCTTGACGTCTTTTCGGAATTTCTTCCCGCCTCCGATGCAGTAAAGATAAAAATTGATTCCATAATTCAACTCCCAGAATTGCACGAAGATGAAATTTTGCAAATAAAAGCGGAGGCTCCAATACTCGTCTTCCATATTGTACTGTCTTATGACTGAGGGTATTGTAATGATGACGTTATATAATCTGAACGGTATTGACGTCACCACGTAAGCAATACTGACTAAGATTAACATTCTTGTCAGGTGTGACGATTCCTTTGCAAGGTTTTTTTGGCTGTCCCCACTGACGCTCATCTTCCCCCTTTCTTTGGTGGCATTTTGTAAGACAATAATGATCCATATATTACATAATACTATGATACAAAATGGCAGAATGGTCCCCGCGATCAGTTGAAATGCGTTCCCCAATATCTCCATCTCTGGCTGGCCTGGTACAGTCATGCTTATAATGGTCGCACCTGAAAGGAGGAAACAGGATGGAACGAGTTCAATCGAGGCTGGGGCTGGACTCTCCGCCTTCACCGACGGATGTGTAGAACGTCCCCAACATTTTTGCTATCCCATGCAATCGTATTTTAATGGACGGTAGCCATGTTGGATTTTGTTATCAACCTGAGTTGACCTGTCATTATTCTGCTATACCTTGTTATGTACAGTAATTACTGTACACAGTTCGGGTGAACCGGACTTTGTGCCCGATCTCCTCCTTAGTTAGGGCCTCAAGCCTAAAAAGAGCGGCCTATGTGTACAGTACAACAGGAGGAGAGTGCTATTACGGTATTTTGGTTTTAAACGAAGTGGTTATTTGTATGAAAAAGAGACTGAAATCAGATGTGTGGTGACCTGTGCTGCCATCTACGAGAATGCCAGTGGACCTACGAGTGGCTGGTAAACAGATACACAGTATGACTCATGTGAACCTATACCATGAATCTGGGTCATCTTGGCATTACCAAGCTGACTGATGCTGCTGTTAGAAAGTCAAAACTCCTCACTGCTCATGGATTTGACGGTTAACGATTAACAAATGGATTCCTAGCCATGAAACTACATGTACCTCTCTCCATACAAACTCATCAATAAAGCAACAGACCCTCTACCACAGGATATTCAAGGACAAGCACATTCCCTCAAAATGTGTTCGCCACGGGTCAATATGGTAGTCCCCATAATGCTAATGCTAGTGTTGCTGTGACTGGACTGCAATGCAGTCATTGGTCAAATATACATGTACGTTGCTCGCACCTACCGGTGCATTTCCTCTTGTCTCTCGACTTGTTGGTCTACGGACAGGTTCCTCAAAACCCGCCCAAGTGGATAGGGGAGTTTCGAGAAAGAGCAAGAAGCGCACAAGAAGCCGAACATGTCACATCAAAACATATCCGAGTTCATCTGCGTCTTCGTTCTCCTGACAACAAATAGACGTACGATGTCAACATCGTCATCAGGAAATCCTTAAATATGATCCCCTACAGTACCACTAATAGTGGAGGGTTGGGGTGGGGGTTAGTGTTAGGATTAGATAAGCCTTGGTTATGGTCTGGCTCAGCCATTCATATAGGCGGTGGTCCGATTCAAGGTATCCCTCATAATCATGATCATCGTCATCGTTGTTGTTGTTGTTGTCGTCTTTGTCGCAGCCGTAGCCATAACCTCCTCAACCACCCTCCATTAAAACATGAATAGGCCTGCTTGTGACTACGCGGCATGGTTCTTGAATTTGTTGTTTGCAGGCTGGGCAGGTAGCCTATGGAGTTTGTTCATGCTCATACGTGAAGTGGTCGACTCCCAACAAGCCAGTTAAAGGATAAAGTACCAACACTTAGAATAACAGGAGTGATGCTTGGTTTTTATGGTTCACGGCCGGTATGGAATTGGGTTTGTCTACATATACAAGTATTTTGATGAACAACAAGGATGAAATTTGGTGAACTACATGTATCTTTACGAGGAATGACACGTATAATATTTTCTATCGAAGACTCTTTTTTTCATCGCCTTACCGTGCGTGTGTTTCCCTTTGACAATCCTGAATGTGAAAAACATGTATATGTTCAGCCCGGCAAGGGCGAAGAAGAGAACGAATATGACAATACAAGTCCTGCGAGTGGTACAGAGTCGAGGGGCCGACATCGGGAATCGAACAACGATAAGTCTATCAACCGTCATGGCGGCGAGGTAGAGGCCAGAAAGACTTCCTGAAGTGAAGGCCAGGTACCACAACCCTCTGAAAGAAACCCATGGAAGATTCAGCGCACCGAGGAGAGACTACGGTGGTCAGCAACTCAGCTTTCTGCGTTGACACTGAGCGCAGAAAAGCCGAGGGACCGAGGAAGAACTGCTCCCGACTGGTCAAAAAGTACAATCTTTTCAACATTCCCGCGATGTCAAGTTTATCTCGATGCTGTCTTCTTCAGTAAGAATCAATACAGAGAATAACACTGTCGCACTCTCTCCCCGTTTTAAAAAGCCGTACCATCAGAAAAAGCAGATCCAACACAGCATACTTCTGGAGACACTGCAGTTTCACTGTTAGAAATAACAGAGTATTTTACAGAAAATCCCTGCAGCAGAGTCCCCAGGACTAGCTCTGTAAAATTACAGAGTTGACTTAAATAAATGTTAACAGACACTTGACTGGAGGCTGACCAAATTATATTTTCATATTGCTCTCAGAAAGCATCATTATGGAAAGTCCAATTGAGTCCAACCAATACCGGAAAACATAAATCATACCATATGTAAAGTGCTGGGGACGCTGCTGCAGGCAACTTCTGTGAAATTATTACAATAATTTCTAACAGTGTTTGTTTGATAGCTCATGACACACTCGTTTCCATATCTCATTTAACCGCATTTTCTTTCGACCCGGGGTGTGATAACGCGGTCAGTATCAAGTACATGTAGTTCGTTTACTCACTGCATTGCCAACTCCGAGGGTGGATCAGGCATCCAGTACATCCACGTCAAGGTCCAGACATGCGCAACAGTGACGTTGGTATCCACAACAGCCAAGGCCGTCATGTAGTTACAGGTTGAAATTCGTCGGTTGTCCTTTTGCATGGTGATGATGATGGACATGACGTTACCGAACAGGGCAAGAATCCCCACGAATAGGTAGAGGTAACGCGTGAAGATAAGGTGAACGATCCGTAAAGCTGCGACCTCGGCGTCAACAGGGATGGCTGGCGTCCACGTAGAGAAAAATGCAGTAGGAACGTCAAATGCAGTGTCTCCTTCATGATCTGCCATTCTTTCTGTGCGGCTTCGAATGGATTCAAAGTAAAGATCATCTGTCATGGATGCAGGTTACTACATTCATGTATCTACGACGTGCAAAAGGAGAGACTCGTTGCCAGAGGGTGGATATATTGCAGCGAGAAATACGAGACTAATTGTGACGAAGAATTAGAATAATTTGACTCCAACAGACCGTATATGAGATGACCATAATGGCTTCCTGATGCTGCGAAGAAAAACCTTCCGACATGCATTCAGAGAACTGGATACATCTCTCAAAAAAATCGTATGTTTCGTACGCATCAAATTTCGCATTGACTCCGACCGCTTTTTATGGTTTTGCGATGGCACATTCATAATCGAACACAGGCGGCAATTTAAAACGTCGCCAACGTTCAACTTCCAAACGCCTACGAAAGGATATGCGATTATGTACGTACATCTAGACTCAAATTTTCCAGCATATGGCATGAGCTTGGCATTCGGATTCATCCCAATGCATTTGATGCATTTTGCTTTTAATCTCCTAAAGCAACTTCCTACTGCTAACGTCAGTTCTGCAGATAGCACTTACGCCGACGACACAAATTTACTCTTTATGCCGTATTTCGCATCTCTGCGAGTTTCTGCAGTGAGGCCTCTCAATGATTTCTTTGCTTTGGTCAGCCTATCATCGTTTCATTAGGCACCATCCCGTTAATTACTGGAGTATAACTCCCTCAAAGCCCAACCAACGTCAGCTAATCGCTGCTGGTTTCGGTACCATACTTTGATGTTCACACAGATCTTAGCCGTGATGTCTGACCGTACCGACAAGGAGTCGTACCACGAGCGGCTAACTAGCGGCTCTGTTGGGAGAGCCTGGCGGCTGATTGCCATAACTGTCTTGAAAATGAGTTCATCCGGACATCAAACATGTCAAACCCAAGACAGGCGAAATTGGCATGGTCTGAAACATTGATCAGGCGCCGTAAATACCGAGGTATGATGTCAAAGGTCAGTATCATTACAAATCCAGCATAGAATTCTTGAGGTTTCTCGCAAGATTTTCAGGAGAGAAGGTCGCCGCAGATGGCAGTGTATCATAGCTTTCAGTGCAGTTTTGCGTCACCCTCGGCGGTGCTGGTTCCCTAGGCTGTCTCACTACCGCTGAAAGGGTAAATGTCGTCCTGGGTATATACATTTTGTACAAAGATTACCCAGGATCTCAGTCTTCACTAAAACAATACCCTGGGTGTAGTTTCGGTAGCTGAGCTGAACATCACCCACCCCCGAATCGGTGCCTAGGAACGAGTCCTATTTAGACATCCCGTGGAATCTCGCGGTCTCGCGCCGCGGTACTTGTTGAGTGTAGCTGTTCATGACATTCTTCAGGCTGTCACGCGACCAGGGGCGAGACAACCTCGAATCCAGGTGTCATATTAGGTATCCGCCACGGGTTACTGACGACTACGTACGACTAAGATAAAGATCAATGCATAATGCATGCATTGGGCTACTGTCGCACATAGTCGTCAGTAACCCGTGGCGGATACCTACTAAGACGCTGGATGATGTTCGGCTACCGAAACTACACCCAGGGTATTGTTTTAGTGAAGATTGAGATCCTGGGTAATCTTTGTGCATACCCAGGACGACATGTACCCTTTCAGTCTCACTACCTCACGCATATTAACGGCGCCCTACTTGCCTCCGAACCACATCACTCACACAAAGGGTGTGACATTTTTCATATTGAGTATGATCCTATGCAAAATGCTTTGGCAATCGTGCTCTTGGCGTGATCCTAGTGCTTATCGCCAGATAATATGTCTTTCATCAGGCCATTGCCTTGACGGTTTCTCCTCCACTCTCTGCCGTGGCTCTGGCAAGTTGCTCTTCATCATCCGCAGTCGGGGCATTCACTTCCTGTTGCGTGCATGTCAAATTCCTGTCAGTGGTTTTCCGACAAGTCGTCTCGACGGTTGTCGTTTTTTTATGGCGTAATCCACACTAAGTAATCAATCACGAACGTACTTATACACAGGACCCCGCATCAGACACGGGCCGCAGTCTGATCCTTCTCGGTACACTTAAGTACCGAATCTCATGGAGCGACATTCACGAGTGACGCTCTGGTTTACTTTTTCATTGCACTCTGGATTCCATACTCAGAATCGTAACTTTACTTTGAAAGTACCTTCTCATGTGAGTAACGGATTGTTCTTTCCAGTGTACATGTTGTACATTGTTCACAGTGTATTCGATGCCGCTTGTCGAATTAAGTTTCCAAAAGACCTTTTTCACAAAAAAAAACATTTTTCGTTCTGTTCCGTTTCGCATACTGTTCGGCGAAGGAGTCAAATTACAGATCCGCTTGTCTCTGCTTACATTGTACTTCATCACATACATCCCCTGAGCCCTCACCAAAGTTTTTCAAACTTTACAAAAGCCGCTTAGCCCACTCGTAATCTCCTGTCCAGACAATTTAATTATATGGGTATAATTTCAGTAGAGTTTTTCTTTCATCTTTGTTCGTTTTGAATTTAATGCTTTCCAAAGCCTTATTCCAGTGACAATCCGATCTTTGTGGATCATCATGCCAGTACAACTGATTGCAGATTCTGCCGGCTACACACACACCGAATCACTGCCGCATCACAGAAGCAAAGACAGGATGACAAACGGCGTGTGGTTGCTTGGCATGAATGACTACGAACGGCATGTTCGATATAAAAAGTACCGTACTCGCCCTTCAAAAGAAGGCGATTGGGAAATCAAATCAGCAAATCAAATCCAAAACTAATTCAAGATTGCCTGAAAGCGTGCAAACTCGGAAATTTGGTTAAATCAATCAAGTGACACGACTTTTTCACTTCGGTGCATGGACATCTCCGAGTGTGAGGCGTCGCTTCTTCAGTTCCACAGAGAAGGCTGTTTGCCGCCCGCACACAAAGCAGTCAAGCTAACGCCGACGCTACTTTGCACATCACGGATATTGGAAAATGTCCCAAGAGCCTTTCTTCTCGGTAATGGCATAACAGAACAACGTGTTGAATCGGCCATCTCATTTTGCACTTCGATTTCGTGAAACAAATCGATATTGAAACGTTACCCCCGAAGAGTTGAGGTATTGTATTTTGCGCTTCCAGGTTCAAACATCAGACATGACATGACATGACATGCATGACTTCACAATGACATAATGACATGACATGACATGACACGACATAATGTCACATAATAATGATCTTTTATCCCATTTGATTTTGCTGGAAAATTTGCCGGGGGGGGGGGCATTTGCCCCCTGTCCCTATGCTAGCTAAGGGCCTGAGACAGCCCGTATTCTCAATAACAAAAGGATATCTCTTACCAAATAACTTGTTACAGGCCTACCATCACTTATAACCAAACTTATGCAACACTTTAAAACCTGATTGTCCTGAAGGAGTCAAGCATTTGCTTGAGACTTGCAAGTCAAGCACCTCAAGCAAATGCTATTTTTTATGAATATGATACTAAGTATAAGCACATGCTTCTGCTTAATTCTTGGTGAGATAGCAGATGCTAGCAAGCAGATGCTTCTAAGCACTTGCTAGTTTTTATGAATATCAGCCAATGGCAAAACTGTCGGCACCTGACATTCGCGGAAACTTTCCCATGAGCAAATTCCCTTCTCCTGATTGACCAGAACAGCGTATTTGTTACCGCCTTATAGATGGATGCGCGCGTGTGTGTTGAAGTTTGCCGGTATTAACCTGCGGTCGAGGCTAATCGAAACAAGACGAAGATTTTATGAAAGGCACGCCACTAAAATGGTCTCTGCATACAAGAAGGTTGGAGAAAGAGGCCGCCGCGAAAGTAACGTGTGAAAAACGCAGGTGCCTGAATGGCAATAACCGATCGCTGTCGCGTTTCTTTATCGGAAAGGCATTGTTAAAACGGTGGAACGAATGTATAATTGATGCGTGATATTAATCCACGATAAAAAAGTAATTTGATGCATGATATTCATCTGTAGTGAAATTGAGAAAAAGGTGGATCGGTTCTTGAATAACTTGAGAGGAAGCCGTTGTATGATAATTCGCTTCTCTCATGCGATGAAGTCAGAAATAGGTCAATAACATTTTCTACTCGAGAACAAAAAAATTCAGGGCGAATTTCCACGTTTTGAGCAACGATTCTTCAAAATGGTGCCTAATTGAACGTAACATTTATATTCTACCGGGCCAAAAAAAGTTATCTCACGCGCGCATCAAAAACATCGTTAAAATCACACATTGCAGTACACTTTGTACACGATACGGCAGAAATAAATGACCTTCCATTGAACTGGGCACATCTCAGCAAGTTCACGACGAAGGATCATTACTTCGCGTGTCAAACCAAGTGTAAATCCTAAAATTGATTGTGCACGGAGACATGCAATGAAAGTGCATTATTTCGGGAATCAATCGCCCAATCAAGGATGACAAACGCATCCTGGGCGATTGGATCAGGAGGAGGTAATGGGGTGGCGCTAGATTTATGAGTTTGCGCCAATTGGAGATCACTTGAAGTTTTCACCGAGGATCGCCTGAAGAACCAATTGTGCATGTACAGTACATTAGTTCTTCGATACGACATTGGCATACAGTATGTGTTAATGTACAGAGCTTTTGCACGGTATGTCCTGCACTGCGCTGTTTGAATGAGGCATGCACGTCCAGACGTCACGGTAATTAATTTTACTTCGATGCCACATCACATTTCAACTGTTCATATAGGATGTCAGTGGGCGTACCTGTTCCGACAAAACTGGTTCCCCGTCGAACCTGTCATCACACACATTACATATGTACTTTTTAAGTACTATTCCTAAAGTTAATACACGTGTCCATATATTCGACGATCGCCTTACAAGTGATTAATAAGACTATTACTTTGATATGTCGGAGGAAATTAAGTGGGTATATACGATTCTAAGTTTCTCAATTCCAGTGCACGTTTTGGAGTAGTGAGATCCGCTTTCGTCTGGCTATCAATCTTTTAATTGCATAAAACTCAACGCGTGGAATCAACAAGGCTATAAAGAGATTATCCAAGACTTCAAAAAATGTAATATTTCAAAGCAATGACAAAAGTACGTGACATTTTAGCTGATTGAAATAAGTAGCTTGTACGGTGGCCCGTAAACTGCGTCAGGAGGAACAACTTCCGTATCATTTAGGGGAATTCGTACCCACCATGTGTAGGATGCATGGGATCTCCTATATCAACCCTTCTAAAAAAAGTGCTGAAAAATGATCGACAACGTTACGTAAGGACGTAGTACGAAACAGAGCAGAATGCTAAACTGTTATCAACCATCTCAGCGTTTTAGAGATCATTCCAATACGAGTTGAAAGCCATTCCATTTCCACGCGGGGAGGAGAACGATTTGAGATAATGGCCAGCATGGGGAGAATTATAAATTGTTCAAATTTCGCTAAATTGTCACTGCGGATTAACTTGGAGGAATTATTTACTTGATAGCACAACATGATCAGAATTGATAACAGGTAGAAAGCAAATGGGGAATACATGTACGAAGTGAAGCGTTTGGGATCGAAATAGCAGAAAGGGTTTTTTCAAGAGTGAATTATACGTTGTGAAAACAATTTATTGGCAACGCTCAGTGCATAAAAACGTTAATGGCAAATTGGTAAGAGTTTAAACGGCTGTGTCTAATTGCCCTCTAGCAGGAAAAACGATACCGATTTAAGCTCAGCAATCGAATAATTTTCGTCAGTCCGATTGTTACTCAGTTTTATCATAAAACAAGCGTTTGGAGGTGGGATTGATTGATGTCGTCTATTTTCACAAGAAAAATCATCAATTTCAGCGAAAGAAGTAGATTTTAGAGTAAAATCGATTGAAAGGTTTGCCTTTACACAATTGTGGATAGGCATGGCAAAAAACATTTTGGAACGGGAGATGGTAACACCTTGTTTGTCATTAACTTGACTCGGAGTGTTGACCATTTTTTGACTCGGGTCGAGTGGCGTCGTCGATTTCGTTCATGGCATGTCTT
>NMRB01000242.1:446960-480772 GCA_002633025.1 Notospermus geniculatus | reverse complement strand
GGGTCATTCTACGGTAACTGAGCAAATTGGTGTCCTGTGACTATTCAGTCCCACACAGCTTTTCAGGTTGATAGTATATAAATGATTCTCGGTATGATGTGAAGTATTAGAGGTCCCAAATAAATACAGTAGGAAAAGTTTATGTGATACATGCATGAACTATGAAAAAAACGTGTAGGCCTATGCACAAATTGCTGAAAATGCCATGTCCAAGCCTCATAGGTCAAAACTTCAACTATTTTTTAAATCACTTAAAATATTAATTACAATTCCTTTTTATATCTTATATTAATGTACACGGTGGGGGCAAAACGTTAATAAAAATCCTGAGATAACAAATCCTCTAGGGATTCAGCAAGACTTGGTTGTTTGTGTAAAAATTACTGTCCACCCCTTGGAGGTCATTACACTAACACCATCATTTAACTCCCCTGCCACCTTTATCTAGAAAGTGAAACCAACTGTCTCCATGACTACCACGTGCACGCCCTTGAGAAGAACAGACTGCATGGCAAGACCAACTTTGAAGTGCTCGTATAATTCTTAACTTGGCCCACATCTGTCCCAATAATGCAGCGAACGTTTATTCCGTGTCATTACACAACATCTTCCGATTTATTTGTTATGAAATAAATGATCTTGCACAACAGTTTTATGGAATGTTTGGATGAATCCCTTGAACCTGGTCTAGGCCATAATTTGAAATTGTCCGCCATTTTGAAAAAAAATAGTGCCTTCCGAGATCAAAATTCATTACACAAACAGTCATTACGCAAACGAAAATGCGTTGGTGTAATGATTTTCTTTGTTTGTGTAATGACTTAAAAGTGAAATACGGAGTCATTTTATGCATTTATACTGAAAAAATTAGGGCCCACATGTTCTTGGGGACGGGAATGACATCTCTTCGGCCAATTCCGACTTTGGGCCATTTTGCAAGGGCCCAGCCATGCCTAACCGATGTCGTTTGTGTAATGACATAAATTTTTGGCCTCGTTGGCCACTTGATTAGGTTTTGGTCACTATTGGGGAGTAACCCAAGTACTGTCGTGTTATTTTTGTATATATGCAGTGAAGTTCTAATCTTATATAAAGGTTCTTTTCAATTTTGTGCATAAAAATCCTTGAAAGTAGTCATTACACCAACACCTTGTCATCACGCAAACACGGATGAAATCATGCTCGAAAGATGCTGAATTGTACAGAGAATTGTAATTTAAATGAATAAATACATGTACGTTGATCTTTCAGAACGTTCGCAGGAAAAACGATATGACATTCAATGAACATCCTTGTCAACTTCAGTCAAATGAGTTTTAGGCATGAAGGGCTGAAATAGCGATTCTTTGCTGATTTGAATGATTTTACGAGCTCACAACATCAATGATTCTGGGCTCTTTTGGGTTTTTTTGGATTTATTGTGATATGAAGTTACAAATTATTACATTTAGTCAGTGTTTTCAATGCGCTGACTGAATGCAGATCTCAAGAATTAGCATGTTGGTGTAATGACATATTTGGTTTACACAAACGCCTTTTAGCCCACTTCATGACCTTGACCTTGACCCAGATTTTCGCCCAAGGTCATTTTTCAAATATCCTTGCCATAGTCTTTAATAATCTTTCACTCGTTCATTTTAGAAACGATATTTTTTTCTGGACTTTTCCACTTGTTGTTTTGCTCAGTTACCGTAGAATGACCCACAAAGATTAAGAACTTCAAACAGCATGTCAAACCGAGTCACCAACAGAACCAACCTGCATCAGAAGTTAAAATTGGCTATTTACCTCTGGTCTCTAAATGATGGTCAAGATGATACTGGTGGGGGTGTCCATTGCACACCAAATGGTGGTAAAGCAAGCGAAAGCGATGCGAACGAGACGGGTCGGGATCGTGTGACGTAGCCTACGATGGCGTTGAACCGTCGATGACGTCGTTGTTGCAAGGTGCGATTGGAAATGACGTCTCGAGAAGACCTTTGGAACGATGCCGAAGTATTAAAAAAAATTTTCTAAATTTGAAAATGTGAACAAACGACTGAAAAGTACCTAAACCCTTCAAGAAACTTCTCACATAGTTCTTTCCAATGAATACCTGTGTGACGGGGTTTTGCTTTTCAGAATATTGTGTATTTACCGGTACATTTTCCCTTTTATTTTCTGGGTAGGATGCGTTCACGTATCCAACCCAGCACATCCACAAACATGACCAGCACACCTACAGATTTCACACAGCCTCCAAGACTGCCACGATTGCGTGTCTGAAGCCAGTTGCCTTATGAAATGTTAATTTTGTCGGACCAGTTCATTAGGCGAGTGAATCGACCGTGATCAAGCCATCTCATACGCTCAATTAATAATTTATAGACTTAAAGCAATGAATTCATTCTTTTGTTACCTTCCGTCGGACGTGAAATAGAAAGAATGGTATCCATTAGTTTCAATATCGAATAAGCTTGGTTGGGACAGACTTTTTTGTTTCATGTCCTGGTCAAGAAAAAAAGCAATATGCCTACATTTCTGCCGTCAAGCCTCAGCTATTCGCCACAGTCACGGGACCAAATGCAGTACGGCTTGGCAAAACGCTGGTCCTTGCCGGATGCTGAAGGAATGGCAGCAGAATAGAGTAAGCCTTGGACTAAAACATGCTGTAGGCCTATATTTAGGGGCATAAGCACGCAAGAAGCCTCCTATCATGAGCTGCCGCTGGACGTGTAGAGGCTCAGGCAGTGTTTGCAATGCATGAAATAAATAAGAATTTTAAAAGAGAGCAGGCCTAGGCTGATATCGAAACGCCGGAGTAGCTTCATCTCTTTAGTCTATAGAAGTGAAAAAAAATCATCAAAAAAAACTTACCTTTGAATCAAACCGTCTCCTTTGCCCTGATTCCCCATCGAACGTATTCCAAGAAATGAATTCTGCCGTGCTGGTTGTGCGGAATTCGGGAGTTCCACATGGAACATGCGGGCGTAGATCAGTCCTCCTCCGTGAAGTCATGCAGGGCAGGAGGGCGCCCTATAATAGTATGGATAACGCATAAGCCAATAACGCAGTGAAACCAGGTTTGAGTCAGCCAAATAGTGCACGAAACTTGGATGATGTGGTTCTTTGATATTTTCCCCAGGGGAAGGATTTCTTCTACAATGTATACCAAAGGATTAACAGAACAATAGATTAATGCAGCAATATTCTGAGCTGGATTTACAAAGTGCTCTGTCAAGTTTGCTCACACTCAAAAAGTATAGAGACCCTTGCGTGACAAACTAAAGAGAGGTCGAGGTTCGAGGGTATTCTCATGAAATACAAAACATCGAAATACTCTCGATAAACACGTCTCAATAGAAGCGCTCTCTCTTCGATAATTGATCCTGATTCACTCAATGGGACTTTTAAACTTATTCACACCTGCGGTGTGGATTTCAGAGGCTTTGTCAATGTTTGTTTAACGCCTCTGGTAAACAACTGTTTGAATTCTTTCATTTGAGCGTGAAAGATGGCCACAAATGATAATATTGTGGAGAGCATTCATTCTTTTTCGTGCAGATATGACACATGCGTGGTTCATTTTTCAACCAAAACTTTGAAGTGTCACATTGATGATGGTCGACTGCATGGCCAACAACGACAACGCGCATTCACTTCTGTTGTCAGAACAAAGCGACTATGCCCGCTTATGAGGGTCTCCGCTTTCTCTCTGTGATATAGATCTGCAAACTCCGCAGCAGAGCAGCCTCGTCTTGTTCCGAGAAACCACTCAACGAGTAACGGGATTCGCCACAGAAGAGACATCTCGCGGCCTGAAGCAACAAGAAGCAAGAATGCAGGCCAATGAGAATGTAAGCTGCAAACCAAGGCGGAGTAACGATGCCTTGATTGGTCATAATTTCGTCGGACAGTTTCAGCGCGAAATAGCCGTGGACAGCGAAACTAAACGACATTGCCCGTTCTTGCATGCCCTGTTCAACAACAATATTCATGTATATACCAGCTTTTATCAATTCTAGGCCAATGTCCAGCAGTGTTACCTCATGTATTGGGTTAAATAGCACATACTAGTATGTAGGCCCTAATAGAATGTAGGCCTTCACAATACAATGCCATATCCGAGATTAAAAGCCATCTGTTCCGGCTGTGAAAACCCAAAATATTGATCAGTGCCAGTGTTGGTTTGGGCCGATACTTGTGACGGCGTGTGGTAAAGTACTTCATACACAGACTGGGAAAACTAGCGAGGAATATCGTTCTCTTGTAAGCATTAGCCGGTAGACTGTATGCTCTCGTTGATTTCGGCCCAGCACTGTTCCTACAGACGCAGCAGCTGTGAGTGGGATTCGGAGGCTGTTAGCGACACCAGGCAGGTGCGATTCAACGGCATAGCCGTTTTTCCTGTCGAAACCGATTTCCGGTGGTACCTTTCGGCTCCGTGAGGTTCAGCCAGTTGAAAAACGCGCCAAGTTAGCTCACAGAGCAATTTTCGGTGAATACTACAAGAGCTTGCTTGGTGCATTGCTAGATTTTCGAGTTTCGCCGCAGACGATCCCAGAGATGCCGGTAACGGAAGTAAGACACCCCAAGCACAAGGAACCGCTGGTGCTCTGGTATGGAAAACGAGGGGAGTTGCTGGTTCTTGATCCTTGCCACCCTGACGGCAAGGTGGATGGTGGTAGGTTGAACTCCAAGATGTGCATGCTTAGCCTCCTTGCACTGACGTCTCGAGGGTTGACAACGTGTGACAGGTTCGGCGACACTTTCTGTGTGTGCCATATCAGATCCCTCAGAACCCTTGGACCTGCCGGCGACCAGATAGAGATAGTTGACAGAACACTGCACTATCACATCACTCTATCTATAATAAAGGCCATCTCTGCAGTAGGCCTATCCTTCTCTACATGTACATGTACGGGTAGTGTATATACGATTCATTTCCCAGTTATCATAATGGCATGGACGAACAAGTATTTGATCAGAATGGAGTGCTTAATCAAACAAACCTACATAATACTTTCAGTGAGAATTACATGTACATGTAGTTCTACACATGTAATGTCAACATCGCTAATTGCTTGATTGACCTTAATAACGTTTCTGTCTCCTATCATACAAGGACCAGCCAGGAGTAGGCAACAGTGAGGACTCTGTTAATTGGTAGTGTGCCCCCGAACAAGACCCATTGGCGAGTCCATTCTAACTAGGAACCACGGTGAAATCCAACGACCTTAGGCCCATTTATGGTTTCGGAGGGCAAAAATGAAGTACACTTTCTGCTTTTAGCTATCGAAATCACGGAGGAACCCGAATCACTAGAATACCAATTCGCATCAACGACAACATGTCACGGTCTCGCGAGAATCGCAGAGAGCGAACAAAAACCGCGTCGGTTTTTCTGGGTTTTCGTGGTAACCATGGCATTCAGCATGGCAGCTTGGCAAATCTCTCAGAGATTCGTAGAGTTCTTCAGTTTCCCAACCAACACAGACATATCAAGGGTCTACGAAATGGAGAAGACATTCCCAGCAGTTACAATATGCAACTATAATACGTAAGTCATGGAATGGGCCTGTTTTGCTGGTATAAGATCGAGACGTATAGTTATGTCCTTTCCAGGCTTTCATTAGGGAGTTTAAGAAATCAAACAGTAAACGTTAACTTTACGACAACGTTATATTTCATACTGTGAATTCACCAGATTATAGACTCTATACTGCATTTTCGGTACAAAAAATAACGTTGTCGTAAAGTTAACGTTTATCGTTTGATTTCTTAACTCCCTATTGAGTAATCAAGGAAACGTCGTAACCCAACTGATTGACACTACAGCAGTCAGCGAAATCGGACTTTCTGTATGCCTTTGTAGAAGAGTGGTAGAAAACTTTGTGGAAGAGTTTGCCTTTCGGAACGAATGGTTACTTTGTAACGCTTCCTTTGCATTGCAGATTCCTCAAATCAAAACTTAAAGATGACGATTACAAAATACTCAAAGCAGTTGAAGAGCTGTACCAGTCGTATGACATATTCAGCAATACTCGGACAGGTTTGTATAAAATGATATTCCATCCACAGTGTCCAAACGTTATACTGGTTACAGGTTGTTGCTGGTGACCGATACACCACATCCTTGGTAGTGGTACAAATGCTACAGCCGACAAACTATTGCGGGATGGCGACTCTCATAAAACCTACGACTGCCATCGAAGTCTGTCGTTATCAGAAGCAACAGAGGAGTTCATCCTAACATCTTGTTACCGTATTGCATATTTCTCTTTACAGATAGTGAATATGCAGCATTAAAACAAAAGCTTCCTAGTAACCGTGACTTTGGTCAAATGATCCAAGAAAAAGGCTGGAAATTACAAGACGGTTCCACTTTAGTTTCGTGCACATTTCGCGGCAAACCATGCGACATGTCGGTGGGTACCAAATTCAAGTTTTGGGAAATTGAATTGTTGACCCCAACGAAATCCGAATTGTCCAGTCAAAGACGTCTTTCTCTGCTTATACGGAATGACTTTCCTCTGCTGTCAAAAGATCCTGAATCTTGGCCTTGGCAATGTGGCCTTGACTTGAAACTAGTATACAAACTGTAGAACAGCATTCTCCACTACGTAATACTAGTATTTTTTTTGCTTTGTATGCCATATACACGAATAGCTGGTAAAAAATATACGTTCTTGCTGTATCACTGATCTTCTCATCATTGTATGTTTCAGAGCTGGACGCACCGGTTTACAAAATTTGGTAACTGTTACACATTTAATGCAGATACAAGTCAAAAACTGACGCAGATCTTGCCGGGATCGTCCAATGGTCTCACAGTAGAAATAGACATTCAAAGTGTAAGTAGGTCTATGCACAGTACATGTACATCAGCAATATAGAATTTTCGCACAGCCCCCGAAACTCCAGCGCGAACGTCTATCCTTTTTCATTGCTCTCTTCGTGGCATCGAACAATGGGTTTGGCGTTCGCGTTGGCGTTTCGGGGACATTGCGGAAACTCCCTCACGATGTCCTAGACCCGAAATGGCCGCCCAGTTGGGTAGTAGATTGGTCTCAGCTGGGTTCATAGGCTTACAACAGTCGACCTCGGTATCATGGACTGACAAGTGGATGTAGGTCCCAATGGGTCTCATCATGGACTGACCACTAAGATGGCCGCCCCTCGTCTCGTAACGGCTTTCGACGCCTAAAACAATCACCGGTGTTCCTACAACGGACATAACTTGTCTCGGCTGTTCAGTCATACGGATACTAACTCATGCATTGAATCTTTGCCTCTTGAAGGATGAATACTCGGAGGTTTCAGGGGCTTATAAAGAACTAGGAGCCAGATTCCTGGTCCATCCCGAGTACGAACCGCCATATTCAGTATGGGAGGGGTTATCTGTTAGTCCAGGTAGCCATGCCAACGCTGGCATCAAGGAACGATACGTAAGTACATGTACTATGTATTCGGATCCAGGGCATCGCCAAGGTCTCCGCTCACTTCGCTTTCGGACTTGTTTCATTGTTTCACTCACTGAAAGCGTCAGCCTTGTCCGCCAATCAGTGGAATTGGCCAATGACCGTTATGCAGATGGCATTCCCCCGGGCATTCCTACTTCAAGTTAATGATCTCACTTCTTCAAATGAAACTAAAGTATGTTGTTAAAATACGGGTTCCTCTGTGCTAATGATACATGTATCTTGAAAACCATGGACAACATAAAGTGATTGTTACACATTTATCCAACGCCGACTTCTTGTGGATATCGTTACAGCATACCAACCTGAAAGGCCCATGGGGAGAATGTGACCCCAGCTTGAAAGTGACTTACTTCAAACAATACACAAGATCGGCCTGTGTGATGGAATGCAAGCAGTTCTATATGAAGGAAGAGTGCGGCTGTAAACCAGCCTACCAACCTGGAGAAGGTTCCAACTGTACCGTAATACAGATGGCCTGTGCTAAGAAAGTTACTCGTACGTTTCAGAACATCACCTGTTTACGAATATTTTTCACAACGTTTCCCTGGTACATGTACATTTCTCTACCTACTACTGGTGGTGTAAACGTTTCGTTCTTGCACTATGTAGGCCTGTACAACAAAATCGGAAAGTCGTCTCCGAATATTTCGCAAATTTTCGACAGGCGCTATGTAGAGGAGATCCCAGAGGTGAAGGGATCACCTCTGGGATCTCTTCTACATAGCGCCTGGGGAAGACCCCGATTGGGGTCGGAAATTTGCGAAATATTCGGAGACGACTTTACGATTTATTGTGTACTGTGTGTCGCTTTTGTGCTGTTTTTTTGGATATCTATACTAGGCCTGTACAACAGTACTGACTCTACTCAATCGCTGGAGAGATTCATCAGCGTCGCTCGACGACGCACTGAAATGCAAACTGATTGGTAATTTCTCATTATCGGGGCAGACAATGCCAGAGAGGTTCTGTCCGACTCAAATAGCCATCGGTCATACTACGGAACGGAAAAATACTTTTTTAGTTCACGCCACGTTGGTTTCAAACAAGCACTTTTCGTTTCCCCAAAGGCCTATAGGGCCTACTGGTCACCGAGAAAGTATGAATTGTGTCCCGCAGATTCCAGTTCACAGTATGTACTCTCCATTTGTATGATTACCGCGGCACAAACGTGTAATCGAACCCTTCTTGCAGGTTCTATCAACGAAAACTTCAACTGGTACTGTAACTGCCCTATTCCGTGTAACTACCATGAGTATGATATCCAGTTGTCGTACTCAAAGCTGACTGGTTCGAGAACGCTACAGAAGAAAGGCACAAGACAGACATTGAACGAAACCTATACTGCGTGAGTAGGCACTTCTGTACGATTTTCGAATCTTTGCGCTACATCAGTCATATGAGGCTGCATCCTTTTTTGCGATAAAGGCACATTTATTCCAGTACGTAACGTACATTTCTGTACACCCTTGAAACCAGAAAGGAAATTGCGAATCGAATCTCGTAAACGTGAACGACTGCCATTCATTAAAACAGCGATCTTTCAATGCCTCTCCAATAACTAGGCTATAGGCAAACAAATCTTTAACTTTGCAGCAAAAATATTGTTAGTATTGGCGTATATTTCGAGGACTTGAGTGTTGAGCACGTTGAACAACAAGCCAGTATAGATGTTGGAGGGTTCCTCAGTGAGTATTTTTTTATTCCTGCAGCAGAAACGCTTGGTGCCTTTCAATGAAGTCGGCCTATTGGACGATACATGACCAATATGGGCAAAATGGCAAACGTCAATGTGTTTTCTGATAAACAAAAAGAACAGGCTCCTTTCCTGCATAATGATTGGCGAGGAAGTATACAACTTGTGGCCCTCTAGTAGTAGGATCAGTGGCTGGATAATTTCTCGAGCTGCTTTTTGATACCGACAATATCGCGGTGAACGCTTTGCCATCTTTCGTGGATGCCGTGAACCGAACTGCTTTTGGCATCGGCTGGTCATTTCGCCAATCAAAGCGTCTTACACAGCCATGGTTCATGATTACACTCCCATTATCATTGCTTTCAGGTGACCTTGGAGGACAAATGGGCCTATTCGTTGGCATGAGTCTACTCACCATGCTGGAGTTCGTCGAATTCTTTATTGCCAGGGCCTACATCTCCTTGAAAGGTTTGGCGCGCGGAAAACGAGCTCCTGAGGAATAGCCAGAAACAGGTGCAGCGGTTTATAACGGCGAAGACGTGACCAGGGCCTAGCGTGTAGTGCAGGCCTTGATGCCTGAGCATCTTTGCAAAGCAACACCCCAAATTGTAATGTAAAGGTACTGTCACACTGAAGTAGTTCTCAAAACGCCCTGCCCCGTCCTAACAAAATCATAAAACGGGCTAGAACGTGTATACGTTGGCCAAACAATGCCTCGAAGTTCTGGATCACCCTTCCCATCCGAACCCGTCCATGAAGTTCGTAAAAAGACTGTAAAAAGTTGCCACTACGTCCACTCCGTTCGCAGACAGTTTGAGCCCGTTCGGCACCATTTTCAAGAACGTACTGAGAACTAGCTCAGTGTGATTGGGGCATTAACAAAATTTCGGTACATAACAAACAAAAAGGTAACGCAAACTAAATCATGTACAGGTACATTATAAATTAAGTACGGGTATCGAAAGTAATGAGGGATTTCTCCGTTGGTTAGTTAATAAAGAGCTAAACTAATTCAGGTTTGATTTTGTACCCGTTTCCATTTATTGCACCTTGGCCACCGACATCCATCGAGAATGGTGTCATAATGTTTGTATTGAATGATGAACAGATAAATAAAGATGAAAATAAATAACAAATGAGTATACGAGTCCTGTAAATGGGTGTTTCCACAACCAATGTTGTATGTCAGTGAAAACCATTATGCCATCACCACAACCAAGTGGGCTACCGGTGGTTCCAAACAGAAGAGACATCGTGGCTATAATTTTCGTGGTAGATCAATCTCGCTAGTCGGTCAGAGGTACGAAGGTGAAAAGAGTCTGACCTCTGCGTTGGAGATTGATCGTTCTAACGCACGCTTGAGAGTTGATGTATACATTGATGTACACAGCAAGCACTAGCCTCAAATTTCACATTCTGCAATAGTTGGTCCACGGCCGTTTCTTCAAAGTAAGGAGATTAAGCGCACGTTGAATGGATGAAAAGATGTCATTAAGTACATGTAATTTTCGCCACTGAAGAAAAGACAAGGCGATGAGCCTAGCGGAAGCAATGCTGGCACCAACAGACCCGTCTAATTTCGAGATTATGCAACAGATATCCTGAGCAGTATATTTCACGAAGCTGACCATGTTTTTTACACTCGATCGATGTTTTTTTCGATCCCATTTCAACTGGGTGAGGAAGCAGGAAGGTCACTTTTGATTATCAAGTACGAAGGTGTGATGAACCTCAACCTATTCATCTTAAAATGACTTCACGAAGACAAAGATATGTTGACGTATAACCAATGCAACCCAAACCCCACACGACACACGATACCATCTACCCAAATCTTTAGAATTCCACGCCTATATTAGTTGTTTCCCAACCCACAAAATTTCCATTACGTTTATTTTCCTCCTTAAGCCACTCTATAAGTGGCTCGAAATACTGTTCAATGGCCGAGACATCTATCTCGCTTTTCCCTGTCAGCTGCTTCATCGCCTCTTCCCACTTCTTACTGCAGCCTAACGCTAACATTTCCCTGAAAATATAAAGAAACAGGAATAGATCTCAAAGGTTCTTCGTCTGGGCTATTTTGGTGAGTGAATCGCCGTGCCCGGTGAAACTTGGCGCCCATCCACCAAGAAATGGGCCTTGTTGGCATTCTCCAACACGTGAACCAATGAAACGGCAAGCATAGTGCAGGGCAAGTACAGTGGGTCGCTTCCGGAGAGGAGAGAATTCATTGGCAAAACCTATTCATCGTTTCGACGTCCTCCAGCCCCGCCATCTTGGATTTCTTTCAAACTGCACATGCGCAGTTAGATCTGGTGGGCAAATTCGTATCTCCCGACCAATCATATGCGTTTGTTTGCCCACAAGGTAGCGCGCGCGCACAAAATCTTCGAAGGAACCAAGATGGCGGGGGCCGTCGAAACGATGAATACTTCGGTTTCTACGGCTTAATTCGTGTTCTTGATCTTACTTGAACTTTTCCCCAGCCTTCTTAGAGTTGTAGATATCACAGTCATGCAGTGGCCCCTTGTGGCCAGCTAGACCGCACAGGGCCCGGTGAAACTGGAACTGCGTCAGAAAACTAACAAAATATCTGCAATAGAAGGTTGAATGAGGAATCTTACAAAATAGGCACAAAAAAATGTCCGCAAGTGGAAGTGGGATGTTGGACTTGGATGTGTGCATTCTCTTTATTGCTGACGCCTCTTTGACTTAAGTTTTCTGCCTGTTCTCTACAGAAAGGTGTTCAGTAAGTAGTACGACGATCGCTAAGGATGCCGAGTGCGGCCAAAGCTTTCTCGAACCATAGACCAAGCATTCAGAAGCAAGAATCGTGATTTTCATGTTACCTGATATAGCGAGTATTTGCTGGGACGTGGTACTTGGACCCGGGATCGAAGTCACTGGAATCCCGATCAACAGGTGGTATCACTCCCTCGATATCCTGCCTAAGTTCCCACCATTTGTGGTTGTACTGCTCGGGGGTTACCGACCCGTTGAAGACTGCCCAACGCCACGCGTCGATGAGTAGGCCATAGGGTAGAAAGGCCAACTTCTCCAAGGCCACCCTCATCAGAAAATTGATGGCGCGCTCTGAATAACAGTTGGAAAGGAGACTGTTGAAACTGATGGTGCTATTCGAAACCTAGAGGGCTGTCGAAACTGACGGTGCTATTCAAAACCTTGTATAGAAGTGGAAAGGGGCTGTTGAAACTGACGGTACTACTCGAAACCTTCTATAGAATTGGAAAGGGGCTGTTGAAACTGATGGTGACTTTCGAAACTTTGTGTAGAATTGGAAATGAGGCTATTGAAACTGACTGTTGCCGGATTGGAAACCGGGTCAGCGCAGGAGACCAACGCTGATTACGTACTTTTAGCCATCTTTTTGCTTTCGTTGACTTTCTTCCCCAGTCCAATTTTTTCTAGATGTCCAGGGGTCATCACAGACAAAGCGATGGTGTCGCCAACAGCCTCGTGGAACCCCGCGTTCGCTCCAGTCCTGAACGGGACTGGTTGGTTTCGATAACTCATGTAGTATTCGATGTGGCCCATTTCGTGGTGGATGGTGAATAGGTTATTCTGGTTTACCTTTGCGCAAAGTTTTATTCTGAAAATTACAATGTGATCAAGGAACACACATCCGAACAAGAATCGAGGTTGACGATGTGAACATCACAATAGTTATTCCCAAAAATTTAACAGTTCTCTGCTTTAATTCGCATTATCGACCTTTCCAACAAAAATGGTGGCTTACTAGTTCTCCCACATGACGTCATGGCTATCATTGTCCAAGAATGATATAACATTGCCAAACATTCTCTCAGACAATTATTTTACCTAGGCCTAGCCTTTTGTGCCCGTGGCCGCTTAACCAGCTNGGCTGTTGAAACTGACGGTACTACTCGAAACCTTCTATAGAATTGGAAAGGGGCTGTTGAAACTGATGGTGACTTTCGAAACTTTGTGTAGAATTGGAAATGAGGCTATTGAAACTGACTGTTGCCGGATTGGAAACCGGGTCAGCGCAGGAGACCAACGCTGATTACGTACTTTTAGCCATCTTTTTGCTTTCGTTGACTTTCTTCCCCAGTCCAATTTTTTCTAGATGTCCAGGGGTCATCACAGACAAAGCGATGGTGTCGCCAACAGCCTCGTGGAACCCCGCGTTCGCTCCAGTCCTGAACGGGACTGGTTGGTTTCGATAACTCATGTAGTATTCGATGTGGCCCATTTCGTGGTGGATGGTGAATAGGTTATTCTGGTTTACCTTTGCGCAAAGTTTTATTCTGAAAATTACAATGTGATCAAGGAACACACATCCGAACAAGAATCGAGGTTGACGATGTGAACATCACAATAGTTATTCCCAAAACTTTAACAGTTCTCTGCTTTAATTCGCATTATCGACCTTTCCAACAAAGATGGTGGCTTACTAGTTCTCCCACATGACGTCATGGCTATCACTGTCCAAGAATGATATAACACTGCCAAACGCATTCTCTCAGACAAATGTTTTACCTAGGCCTAACCTTTTGTGCCTGTGGCCGCTTGACCAGCTTAGGGTGTCAGCGGCCATTGAATGGTAAGCTTCTTACGTCATATGGTGATAACTGTTTGACCGCCATCTTTGTTGGAAAGGTCATACATACAAGGCCAACCCACCTGTAATCATCACGGTCCTTGTTAAACATATCAAACGCCGAGGCATGGCACTGAACAGTCCTATCCTCGGGCTCCTTGTATAGAGTTTTCTCCCAGAACTTATCTGTCATGTTGTACAGGCCGATCGAGGTGAAAAATGCCTCTGCCGTTTTAAACATTTTCTTAATGGAATATCCCTGATCTATCATGATGTCTGTAACGTCCGCCAGGGGAGCTTCTGGATAGGGTATAACGATTGGAAGGATATTCTGCCATTGTTGGCCCCACAGATTCCCTTGAAAAAAGAAAGTTTGGCTTTAATCTGATATCAACAACGGTAGAGGTGGAATCCTATCCGGTCTATCCCGAAACCTTTCACTCAGACTCCATAAAAGATGCTCATTCAGCGCCCAATCCTGATCATTTCTGACCGGTACCCTTTTATACCTGGAGTTAGGCAAGGTACTGTAGGCGAGGAGACCTTCCCAGAGTCTCACGCCAACAGTGGGATGCGAACCTGGGACTACATGACGGCTAGTCAGAGACCCGAGCCACTGGAGCACCACGATGAATACCAAAAAAAACCACAAACCTTAATTTTTTTTCTTTATCTTTAAAGACCTTTTTGTTCTTACCTAATAAGTGAGCTTCAATTGGGCCCCTCGGATTCAGTTTCCCTGGGTATTTCTTCATCAGTTTATACCGGACGTACGCATGAAGCTGCTGGTACATAGGCTTCACCTTCTTCCAGATTTTGAAAGCTTTTTTATCAAAGTCTTTGTCGTCCATTTCCTGGACGCGCCAACTTTCACCCTCGTCAGCGTATCCTAAATAATGTATAGATGAGTTTCGCTAGCAGCTATCTTGGCAAAATTAGGTCATCGTCATGGCGATTCCCCCATAAGGCTTCCCTTACATAGAAGTATACGGTATACGAAAACGCCATTTAACAAAGGCTTCAAGTGGATTCACGACCGTGAAGCCATTGTTAACCGCGGTATTCGTATACCGTATACTTCTATGTAAAGGAAGCCTTAGGGGATGGGAGAACCAATCATTTGTCACTCGAAGAGCATTCCAATGGCGATGACCTACTTCTTTGGAAGAATCGAATTGTCGAATCGAAACACTTCGATTCGACGATATCAACAGCCTGCTGTACATGTGTGGTCACAATGCCGACCATCACCATCAACAGCCTGCTGTAGGCTACATGTGTGGTTACAATGCCGACCATCACCATCAACAGCCTGCTGTAGGCTACATGTGTGGTTACAATGCCGACCATCACCAACAGGAGAAGCTGGACTGATATCCTTCAGATATTCTGACTTTTATAACCATACCTACCATTCTCCTTCGCTCCGATATTCATCAACTCGACCAATCTGACGTAGTCCTTCTTCAGTTTTTTAGTAGCGTCAGCCCAGCATTCCCAGGCCCATTTCAACTTATCATACCCAGTGCTAACATTAGCAAACATGGCGACCAGATCGGTTTCTCCTTTGTAGCACTTCCCACGTGACTTATCACAGCATTCGGCATTGGCATAGCCAGACGCCAGTCTGTTGGAAACCTCTGACAGTTCTCTGAAATGAAGGGAGGATCGTACGTAGAACCTTTTGGTACTTGCCGCGGTCAGTGATGTTGAAGTCTCATGGGGCATTGAAATATAGCACCAGGCCTATTACGTTCCGGCCAGAATACTCGATTCCATGAAGGCGTTTGATAGTGTCTGTCATACTGTTCTTGTGGTTCACCACTGCTCAGTGCATCGGTTTGCGAAAGCAAGGTGTTTTGAATGACATTTCAAAGATGACAAGATTCGCTAACAGAAGGTTCTGGCAGCAAGGCAAACACGAAGAAAGTGTTGTTTTTTTTTGTTATGTAGGCCTAAACTGCCGACTCTCTGTTGGGACCACGTCGATGAGCAGTGGGTACAGTCTGTATTGATATACATGTTCATGCACATCAGTACCGGTAGTCGAAACTCCTCTACATAGTTTCGACGTGCCCCCGCCACTTCTTTCAAACTATGCGCAGTCATACAGGTGGGCAAATTCGTATCTCACGACCAATTACATGCGTTGGTTTGCCTACCAGTTATTAAAGTGCGCGCGCACAAATCTCAATAGAAACCAAGATGGCGTGGGGCCGTCGAAACGATGAATAGCAGGTCGAGAATACCTCCGATCCTTTTCATGCTTGGGTGTATCCGTCATTTGGAGCCAACGAAGCATCCGAGAACACACAGGGTCCAGCTTTGATTTGTCGATCTTCTTTGATTCTTTCCTCAGTTTCTCAACGATTTCCTGGTGTTCAAGACCAGTGGCCGTCAGCTGTAACAGAAGTTATGTACGGAATGAGCGGATATCTGAGTTGTTACTTGAATTTATTCCATTTTTTCTCTCCGTACACCCTTGATGGAAAATTAAGGACATCAGTTTTCATATTTTCTCCAAAACTACTGGCCAACTTGAACCAAATTTTCACCATATCTGGAGACACTTCTTGAGTGTCATTTTCAATAAGTTTAGTTTCAATGGTCGGTTATGTGACAAAGTCATGTCTGTTTTTCTGCTTATTTTTTCTAAAACTTTGCATCACATCACTATTTTCTATGCCCCTATTTTCTATGCCTCGTGCACAAGGCTTGGTTCCCTTCAATGTGAGAGGAGAAATCGTTCTCTACCTTTCGTTGGTTTTCATCATTGATATCTGTCTCGTAGTTGAACACAGCCAACGCGTCTTTGTTTTTCCAAACCTGTTCAATTCGGTCAACTTTTCGAAAGAATTTCGTTGCCTCGTCATCATTGCATTGAACGGGAAGAACGGGTTCTGTAATCAAGAAAAAGGTAAACGTATGATGAAATCTACCACAGTGATAACACGGGCGGGGAATGAGAAACCCGTACAGCTTTTTGTCACCGCAGGGTGGCGCTGCGAGCGGTGCGATCGAAACTGATCAAAATGTCGCGTCATGATGATGTCCTTGACGCAGTGCCACCGAAAAAAGGTACAGCCAGCGCCTCACTAGCGGTATCTGCAGTTCTTCACTTGATCAGTTGATATTTTTACCTTTGGCAAGCTCCTGGGCGGAGTTCCTGGCGAGTCTCCGTAAGTTCTGCTCGTAAGCTCTCTCAGATCTTCTCATATACTCATCTAAATAGTTATCAACATACTCTCTTTCGTACCTGGGAAGACAATAATATTAAACAGTAAAATCGGCATGGGCTGGTGGTGTTCATAAAAGTTAGCAAATGCTGCAGCAAGTTACACAGTAATGTCCAATGTAAATGTACTACAAAACTTGAAGTAAACGCATTTGCTAGCTTTTATAAATATCAGCCATTTAAACGGTCACGGACCTGGTATTTCCGTCATCATATATATCATTTATGCGATCGCTTTCGCCGATCCATTCGTCACGCTTTGCGTATTCTAGCATTTCGTCAACTACCGTGTTTATTTTGGAACGACTAAAGCAAGGTTCATTGGCACACGGATTTTGTCCGATTCAGGTCCGTAATGAAATGGCCAGGGCCATTGTGCTCACCTCTGTGACAGAGTATGAAGTGTGACTAGCCTGCTGATACACCGAGTGGTGAAGGATTAGTGCTCCGTAAGTTCTGCTCGTAAGCTCTCTCAGATCTTCTCATATACTCATCTAAATAGTTATCAACATACTCTCTTTCGTACCTGGGAAGACAATTAATTAAACAGTAAAATCGGCATGGGCTGGTGGTGTTCATAAAAGTTAGCAAATGCTGCAGCAAGTTACACAGCAATGTCCAATGTAAATGTACTACAAAACTTGAAGTAAACGCATTTGCTAGCTTTTATAAATATCAGCCATTTAAACGGTCACCGACCTGGTATTTCCGTCATCATATATATCATATGCGATCGCTTTCGCCGATCCATTCGTCACGCTTTGCGTATTCTAGCATTTCGTCAACTACCGTGTTTATTTTGGAACGACTAAAGCAAGGTTCATTGGCACACGGATTTTGTCCGATTCAGGTCCGTAAAAAATCTATCAAATTGACTTTTGCGTTACCGTATCCGGAAAACTATGGGCAAACGGACTAAAAACGGACCGGATCCGTGCGCCAGTGAAGGTGCTGAGAGTTCTCCCGCGAGTAGATGATGATACCGATGAAAGTTACATGTACTTCGATGAACAAATCGTTTCCATCATTACCTGTAGATGCGGTATATTTCATCTTCAAGGTCATCTACCTCCTCATCATAATTGTAACTGGTTCCGACTGCTAAGGCAGAGGCCACGAGAAAGACCAGCGCTGGCCACTGCATCTTGGCAGATCAAACCACGAACCCTGAAAGGGAAAAGAATTCGTAAACTCCAACCGCGCGGCGGCAGGCGGTACCCTTGGTTGAGGTTGAGGAAGAGCGAATAGGTAGCAAGTTTCGGAGTTTGGAGCTCGAGAATATAAATATTTTTGCAACGATGGAGGGTGGTGGGAACGAAATCTCACCTCGAGCGCATCTCAACGCCAAAACGATTCCATCGAACTCCGACGCGGAAGAACGTTCGTGGCGCGGATTGTCTGTTGACAACGGTTTGTGTTTTGGCCAATCGGATTTATGGATTCTCGAATGCGCCGTACGATAGACAAGTGTCTGTTCTCGGACTTCAAAATACACGATATGGAATAGGCCTATGCATAATTTTTGATTGAAAAGAAGTCATTTTCATCAAAACCGACTATTACCAATGCATGACGCATTCACTGCTCTCATCAATTACAGCCCTAAGAAATTCATATCCGCCGATTACCGATGTACAAGGAAATGTACGTCATTAGAGTGTTGGTGATAACTCTGTTTGACTTTTAAATGAAAACCGGCTGAGACCTACATCCCTTCCTAGGCACACTGCATATTTCCTTCATTTCTTGGAAATGCCTGCATTTCCTGTCCCTGAACGACGCCATTGGCGGGTAGCGCGTTTCCTGTTGTCATCCGGGAATGCGCGTTGGTAGGAAGTGACGTCACAGATGAAGACTGGTTAGCATCAGATACGCGGTAAATAGCCTACTGCTTGCTATTAATCGTTTCGACACCCCCGCCATCTTAGTTTTCACGGAGATATCATGAGCGCGCACTTATCTGGTATAGACAAACCAACATGTGATTGGTCCAAAATACGATGCCGACCAAACGGTCATTTGCATACAAGGACTCCCCTTGGCAACCAAGATGGCGGAGGGCCGTCGAGAACCCTATCGAAGGTGAACTAACTCGCTCCGCGAGGTCTTCATTGAATGTTTGCGGAGGACTCCGAGACGAATGTGGAAAGGTCTGAAGGGTTTAAGGTTTCAGACGACACCTCTTGACCTGTTCATCAAATACGGCAAGACGTTTACAAAGAGACCATGATCGCTATCATGAATGACTGCAACTTTCAACCTTTAACATCTTATCATCACGACGATATAGGTTGACACCAAATGAATTTTCCTTAAAGATAGGAATCCACCATTGATTTTCAAGCGGATTTTGCATTGCAACTTGCTTTGCAACTGGGTTGCGTTGCAACTGGGCACTCGATCGCCGTAGTGGACTCGCTATAGACGTGATTTCTACCCAAGATGTGGTCAACTTCACTGAGTCGGCGACCGGTATCATTTCCTTGCGATCGTATTCAATCGCAGGTAGCAGGTTGCAAAGCCGGGGAAGTTGCAACGCAGAAAATCAGCCTGCAGCACAGTATAGGCAAGCGATCTGATCGCAAGCGAGCAAAATCGGCTGTTGACGCCAAGTGTGCGCCAGACAGCGATGCGTGGAATCTTCTCGCCCCGGGCTTCTCGCCAGCGATGTTCTTCCTTTGCAAACAATACCAAAGCCGCTATTGCCTATACTGCAGCGGCTGGCGAGGAGATCGGTTTCGAGTATCGCTTGGGATATCACCCTGTGTGCTGCTGGCTTTATACTTCGTAAGGAAACCAGAAATGGTGAATTGTGTGCTTTAAGAGCCAACTCGCAAGAGAAAACTCGGCACCTCGAGCAGTGCCTTTAAAATACATCTGCAAAAATCCTTGCTGGAACCATTGATTTGGTGTCTGCGACGATGAGGGCGTTATTTCCACACAGTAATCTTACAACCAATCGGGGTTTTACGTAACATATCGTGTTACCTTTCTTTCCTCACGTTTTTACCAGAGCTGTTGCGATTGGAAACGCCCCAAAGTTCTCCTGGGCATCGACTAAAGTTTGGAAGGCTCATACCCAATTCTTACCATTGAATACTGGCAAAAGGAGAACTGTCCCAAGTGGAAGGAAGAAGTTCTACAGGTCGAGACAACCTGATACCAACAGACCAACTATCTCCAATTACATGGAACATCATTGTCTTAGAAGAAGTTGCCGCAATGAGGTAAAATGACGGAACCTTCTTCAATGGTAATTCGATCGCCAGGTTTCCTCTCGACGCTTGGCTTCTCCGAGCGGTCTGACATTTCGCGATAAGTGATTGTCCATGGTTCTGAAGAAGTTATGTCAGATGGTTTGTCATAGCAACTGTGTTTCTGAAGGGAATTTCAAATCAGGTCATCGCTAGAGGGTCGATCTCTCATGGCTATTCCGCCAGTCGTACAGTACGACAGATGTAACAGTAAATAATGTCCCCCTGTAAAAAGTGTCCGCTTCTATTGTTCAATGACGGATTAAGGGGCATAGAAACCAATCACCAGAGATTAGAATGTAACAATAGGATCTTTTGTTCCTGGGACAGTTTCTCCTGGGGACATTCTTTCCTTTGACACCTGGACACTACAGCACCAGCCCTGCTGGTTGCATTTTGCATCACAATTTGCTCTCGTGTGCGGCAAACGTAAAGTCAGTAGCACACCAGGCGATATCGTTTGATATTTTTGGCATTGTTTTGACACTCACTAAAATATTCCACGCATCGCTGTCCAGCGCTCACCTGGCGTCAACAGCCGATTCTGGACCCATGTTCCCGAAGCCGTCGTTAGGTTAACGATGTCGTTACGCTATGCATTTTCCAAGTTTTAACGACATCGTTAACCTAACGATGGCTTCGGGAACATGGCTCCTGCTCGGTGGCGAGCAGATCGCGATATCGCCTGGTGTGCTACTGGTTTAAGGAGTATTCAAACTCTTGGCTTGCTTCTCTCAGAAGAAATCTCAGCTCTGTCGAAGTCCCTCGGGAAGGACCATACATTGACGATAATGGAGTGTGACCTCCCACAGAATCAGCTAATGTGCACTCACTAACAGACACGCATAAGTATTGCCTCCTCATTCATTATGCAACACTGTCATTAGAGAAATCATGGCGGAGTTAACGATCTTAAAGTAGGTTTATAGAGAGGTTTAGGGCGTCCTTGGAAAAGCTTACTTAACGACACTTTTACTTACCGGTACTACAGTTTTTCACGGTGCTTGTCTAGGAGTCCAACCAATCAAGAGCAAGGCCGAATGGCTTGATTCGTCATAATGCACAGAAATTAGTTTGCATCTGCTGCGTGTGTGACAGATTCCTCATCCCGGCAATTCAGCTGAGGCCATTATGTAACAAACAGTCATCAAATCGAACACACCACTGAATTTTTTAATGTTCGACATTTTCCTTTTTTAATTTGCTCCTGCTGTTACAACCTTCCGCGCAGTTTTTTTTTAGTGGGAGATGGGGATTATATCAAGGACAACATCAACGAGCTCTCGAATTGCAAGTCAAGGTGGCTCCCCAGCAAGAGATCGAAAACTCCCTAATGTGGACGATGTTAGTTGGGAAACCCTTTGTGATAGTGGATACGATAAGTCCCATGGGGTGTCTAATCAGGAATGCAGTTGTGATGTATCTTGTGGTTTAGTGGAAGGGACGGAGGCAGAGATGGTTGAGCTGAATTGACAAAGCCATTTGTCCTCTGATGTCAAAAACATGGGTAAAAATACTTCATTTAATAAAGTGCTGCGTGTAAGAGGACCTGAGATATGGTCGAAAGTGGCGGCCATATTTGAAATTAATATGGCGGCCACCAGGGGGCGCGATTTTTGGAGGTTCTTTTTTCATAATCCTTTGGTATCGAAGTACTCCTGAGGGAAGTTTTCTTGAAAAAGTAAAAGTTTTTCACCCTTCACCGCTCTACTACCTGCGTGAAGGATGGTGCGCGAAGAATGACGAAGGAAGACAATCGGATTATAAACGCCTTAGAATGCCAATTAAGATGTTCAAGAAAAAAACACGAAACGGAACAACAAAAGGCAGCGGTAATTGGTTGAAATACGATCGTTCTGGATACGAGGAATTCCTCATGGGCCAATCTTCTGTCATTACAAAATGGTTTTGGATTACCGTGTGGGTTTTTATCGTGGTTAAACCAGCCTATTTCGCCATGAAAACGCTTTGGGCACTGAAACCCTATGCTTAACATGTTAACGGGGGTTACAATCAAGTCTATTTCGCTTTGCCACGAAAATCATGGAAGATTTCCTAACTTTTTGCTTACGCTACGTGAATTGTCGGCCGTCAACTTCACCGTTGTTCGGGTGTCACAAGGCGATTTGTGGAAAAGTGAATAACCTCACAGGCAACATAAAAGTGGAAATCGCGAGAAAATGCGAATCGATTTCTTCTCAACATTCTCTAAACTAAGCCCTCCCTTTTTGTGGAACTAAAGGCGCCGCTCGACGTGACAGTTTTCTGTCGAAAGTTTGCTGTCAGATAGTCAATTGTTGCTGTCTGAGAGCAATAATTGACTCTCTGATAGCTAGCAAACTATCGATAGAAAGCTGTCACGTCGAGCGGCGCCTACAGGCCTAGTAAAAGATCACTTGTGCTGGAAGCTAGAGTGATGATAAAGTTCACCTGGCGGGGAAAGTTCCAGAAAAAACGCTGATGGCAGACCAAGGTTCGACGTCAAGTGCGTCTAACCGGCGTCGACTCGGTGAGAGGAAATGAACTATCTCTCCCTATACCACTGATCGTGTAAATATTTGAACAGAAGAAAAAAGGAAATTAAGGCTATTTGGTACCAGATGAGGAGAATGCAACCGTAGAAGAGGTGTTGGATTATGATCAAGCAATGTCAGAGTGACTCAGTGAAACCCGCAGCATATACAAGACAAAGTTGCACGATTTTGATGGCGGCACAAAAAATTGTCAAGCGTCCGGTGGCCATTAAACTCCTCCCGCGGGGAACCGCTATTCATTACGTTACCCGCGCTCCGAAACTGTTAAGTTGGTGCGATCGTCAAAGTATCACTAATAGATGGCGTTAGCCGTCCGATTCGGAGATCTCCGCCAGTATGAATATACAGTGTACATTTTCTACATGTATCTTAGCCTATGAGAAAGTGTGTTACGGCGGCGTCGCTTAAATCTGTGACGATGGCTTGTGATTGGTTACCTCGTCACACTGAGCGCCGTCTATTGGTGATCCTTGGCGCTAATCATGTCAGTGTTTAGTGGGTCTACTGTACCTATCGCCAACTGAACACTGGGAGGGGGAGGGAGGTGGCCATCAACTGCAGGAAGCAAGAGAAATTTCGTGAAAGCAAGAATCAAGTTTGTTGATAGTTCGCTCGGAAAATTGCGTCGGAAACAGAATGAGTTAAGTGCCCTGAACTGCAACGATGCTGGCAATAACACTCAGTGCTTGTACATGTAGCGCCAAGAAAAACTGCATAGGCCGATGTGTATTGTTAGCTTGATTGTGCAATCTCCGACGGATAACAACAATGCAAATGAGAGAGCGAACAATGATATTTTCCGTGGATGAACTAATCGGATGGAAAGTAACACAGGCCTTGGTAGGCCTACACTTTCAATCACTCCGTAGTTACGAAGATTTTCAAATGATTTATTAAATCAATACATGTATATTCATATAAGCCTACATGTACACTCTGTTCCAGAACAAGGATTTTGATATATTATAATATAATAGTTGCTGTTCATGCAACGGACATCCGTGTGATAGGAACGGCTGTCCACCTCGACTTGAGTACACCTGCCCGAGTGCAGATGACCAAATATTGGGGACCGCAAGATTCCTTGGTATTTTATCGCCAAACCCATGTTTTATGGAATATTTGACATGACCTTAGGCCTGAATACGTTTCCCCTGGTCTGCGTCTCCTTTCGCACCGAAACGTTTCATGAGGGGTTAAGATGACAACGACGATTCATCAATCACCGGGGGTTGATAAGTTTACCCGGGATGTTTGATCGGAAACAAGGCAGGCGTTCGGTTACCCACCTTGGTCATGTCACGAGACAAATTGACTCCTTGACGAGGAAAGTGCAATAGGCAGTAAACACACACCGGGAAGTTTGGAAAATTATCGGATGAGGAGAATTCTCTCCGACTTAACGACTGGATTCAACTGCTTTCGGTATGACCATCAAGCATTTAAATCTTTTCCTCCGACAAAACTTGCCGTCCGCTGGAGATCCGCCGCCGTTCCCAACAGCTTCGTTTTCAGGCTGGTTGGTTCCGGCCAGAATTGGCCATCAGGGGACAGTTCCCCACAGCTTTTCGACTCGGTGAGAGGAAATGAACTATCTCTCCCTATACCACTGATCGTGTAAATATTTGAACAGAAGAAAAAAGGAAATTAAGGCTATTTGATACCAGATGAGGAGAATGCAACCGTAGAAGAGGTGTTGGATTATGATCAAGCAATGTCAGAGTGACTGAAACCCGCAGCATATACAAGACAAAGGTGCACGATTTTGATGGCGGCAAAAAAAATTGTCAAGCGTCCGGTGGCCATTAAACTCCTCCCGCGGGGAACCGCTATTCATTACGTTACCCGCGCTCCGAAACTGTTAAGTTGGTGCGATCGTCAAAGTATCACTAATAGATGGCGTTAGCCGTCCGATTCTCGGAGATCTCCGCCAGTATGAATATACAGTGTACATTTTCTACATGTATCTTAGCCTATGAGAAAGTGCGTTACGGCGGCGTCGCTTAAATCTGTGACGATGGCTTGTGATTGGTTGCCTCGTCACACTGAGCGCCGTCTATTGATGATCCTTGGCGCTAATCATGTCAGTGTTTAGTGGGTCTACTGTACCTATCACCAACTGAACACTGGGAGGGGAGGGAGGTGGCCATCAACTGCAGGAAGCAAGAGAAATTTCGTGAAAGCAAGACTTGGCGAGAATCAAGTTTGTTGATAGTTGGCTTGGAAAACTGCGTCAGAAACAGAATGAGTTAAGTGTGGCGGTGAACTGCAACGATACTGGCAATAACACTCAGTGCTTGTAAATGTAGCAAGAAAAACTGCATAGGCCTATGTGTATTGTTAGCTTGATTATGCAATCTCCGACGGATAACAACAATGCAAATGAGAGAGCAATGATATTTTCCGTGGATGAACTAATCGGATGGAATGTAACACAGGCCTTGGTAGGCCTACACTTTCAATCACTCCGTAGTTACGAAGATTTTCAAATGATTTATTAAATCAATACATGTATATTCATATAAGCCTACATGTACACTCTGTTCCAGAACAAGGATTTTGATATATTATAATATAATAGTTGCTGTTCATGCAACGGACATCCGTGTGATAGGAACGGCTGTCCACCTCGACTTGAGTACACCTGCCCGAGTGCAGATGACCAAATATTGGGGACCGCAAGATTCCTTGGTATTTTATCGCCAAACCCATGTTTTATAGAATATTTGACATGACCTTAGGCCTGAATACGTTTCCCCTGGTCTGCGTCTCCTTTCGCACCGAAACGTTTCATGAGGGGTTAAGATGACAACGACGATTCATCAATCACCGAGGATTGATAAGTTTACCCGGGATGTTTGATCGGAAACAAGGCAGGGTTCGGTTACCCACCTTGGTCATGTCACGAGACAAATTGACTCCTTGACGAGGAAAGTGCAATAGGCAGTAAACAGACACCGGGAAGTTTGGAAAATTATCGGATGAGGAGAATTCTCTCCGACTTAACGACTGGATTCAACTGCTTTCGGTATGACCATCAAGCATTTAAATCTTTTCCTCCGACAAAACTTGCCGTCAGCTGGAGATCCGCCGCCGTTCCCAACAGCTTCGTTTTCAGGCTGGTTGGTTCCGGCCAGAATTGGCCATCAGGGGACAGTTCCCCACAGCTTCGTTTTCAGGGTGGTTGGTTCCGGCCAGAATTGGTCATCAGGTGACAGTTCCCCACAGCTTCGTTTTCAGGCTGGTTGGTTCCGGCCAGAATTGGTCATCAGGTGACAGTTCCCCACAGCTTCGTTTTCAGGCTGGTTGGTCCCGGCCAGAATTCCTGTCGATTGGTCATCAGAGGACAGTTCCCTGCAATTTTGTTCTCAGGGTGTTTGGTTCTTTAGCCAAAATTCCTAATCATCAGCAAGGGACTAGTCTGAAGGATATGGTCAGGAACTTGCTCGCCGCTTTCAATTTGAATTCACAATTGAAAGCACTGGATTTAACCATGTCGTTGCTGCGGTGGAGCACCAAACTGATACCTGTCGGCCTTGGCAAACCTCTCGCAGGCCATGACAAGCGTTCTCGGCGGTCAAGTGCATTTGACTTGCCTATTGATTTGTAATGCGAATAGTATCCGATGAGAATGTCACCATCGGGTGGTAGAATCGATGACACAAACGACCTATTTCCTTCAATAAATGTACACACATGTACATGTATAACAGTTGATGGAGTCAAAACAATGTAATTTTGTAATTATCTCCGACGTTCCTAATGGTCTGAGATGAAATTACGGCGATTGTGCACGGTAAACGTTCCATACATTCGCAATTGAGATGGATGGCGTCAAGCTTGATGTTATTCAATAAGAGTTGTCAGAGACACTCTGGGGTCGCGGGGCGCTCAGTCGTGTTATCAACTTAGCCGACCCCAGCTCTTCACCTTTAAAGTCAATTCATACTTCCAAGTCGCCTACCAGTGTAGAGATCGAGTATGGTTCGTTGGAACCAGGGTGGCGTCAAATACACACAGATCAAAGCATTTCTGGATTCATTTCTGGACGAATTCCCAGGTTCAATTCATACTTCCTACATCACTGTATGAAAATATAAACCAAAATCTACATTTTTGCAGAATTTAGTGTGCGCAGCTGTCCCCTTCATTTTCCTAACAACCGAAATGCTGACATTAAGTGACGAACCACCAACGAATCTGATCAGCTGCCGATTTCAAGATGGACTGTGCAAGCAGAAATGCCTGGGCCAATATGTTTCGTGCTTTCCTAGTCAATATTCCTATTCAGGCTCCACTCTACAGGCACGTTGAACAGCCACTTAGATCCTATCATTTCATCGTTAACATAATTTCAGCGCATTAGGCCCATATGGAAAACTGGACTACCCTGTATAAGGCTATACCGCCATGTTTTCTTATTATATTAATTATGGTTAGGCCTATACATTTTCTGATGTTATGAATGAAAAGATGATTTCCAGAACGCCTTTTAGTTATTAGTTCGAATTCAGAGTGACCGTGTTTCAGTGACAGACTGGCGCGTACGCGGCGCGTCCTGCAGGCGTTCCACCAATCAGATTCTTCGGTCCGTGTTTCGGTCCGTGTCACCGCCTTCCTGATTGGTTGAACGTGTTCCCGACGCGTTGCTTACGCACCAGACTGTCACCACCTATGAAATCCCAAGGGTATCACTCAATGGGCTGTTTGGCCCTTATTCCGTCAATAGAAGACAAATAGGTGAGATATTGAAAAAGTGGCCACATCATCCTCCAACAGCAAGGCTTTGATCTCACTCCTCTCCAGCACCACGAATGCGAGTGGGTGAAAAGGAGCGAGGTAAAAACCCTGCTTTGGGAAGATGGGCACAGTGAAAAACGTTACAACTGAACCAACTTGTTCTAACTGCCAACTTGGCCTACTAGGCTTGCGATTGTACCGACTGTACCTACAGCAACTGGCAAATGGATCAGTTTAATAAGTTTCCATATTGATTAATCAAACACAGAAATGGTTAAATCAATATCCACTTCCCTGACGGTGTAACGTTTTTGAATGTTCCCAATCTGTGAGTGTTCCCTTACTATACTGTCTGACGGAATAAGCTACGACTTGACATATAGCTAGGCAACACAGAGAAACGTACCGGTATCGATCTATCTGCCAGCGTTTCCCAGACAAAATAGGGAAACACTCACATATGGAAACATTGGCAGATGTTACACCGGCAATGACTATACGGGAGCAGAGAATATTTAAGACTTACCTGTCCACTAGTGTTACTTCCAGTCGGAAAGTTATCTCAACATGATGTCTCTGGTGACTATATTAACTCCAATGGTACGTTCACACAAACGGAATGCCCCAAATGGGAAACTACCTTGGAATGACATCTGTAATCATGATGGTCGCATATGGGAGTATGGATCAACATGACGTCACATGCCCCACCGACGGCAGGCAAGATAGTATAAACTGATAACTCGTCGAACATAACCTAACACGAACAGGTGTACAGGGAGTGATCGATTAAATATCATCATCGTCCGTGCAGCAGGTCGACTTGCTTTTCATTACCTTCTTTAGTTATTGATTTCTTCAAACTGACACTGTGTGTGTGTGTGATTTCATAGGCCTAGGGGCCTAAAGCCTGCCGCAACTGGAGCTATCTGCTGAGCAAAAAGTCATTCGAGACCATTTGCTCAGCAGATAGCTCACGTGTGCGCGTATTTTTCAGTGAGTTTTCTCCCGGAAAAATATGCGCACACTAGAGCTATCTGCTGAGCAAACGGTCTCGAATGCCGTTTTGCTCAGCAGATAGCTCCAGTGTGCGCATATTCAACAGAATAACCACCCCCAGCTCGCTAAAGTGGGCTTGACGTTCTAATACCTGAAGTGATGTTACAAGTCCGATTTTACAGTATAGGTTTATATACTTTGGCATTTCGGGGGCTTTGCGAAACGCCAACGCGAACGTCTATCGTTTTGTTCGGTGCTGTCTTCGTGGCATCGAGCAATGGGTTTGGCGTTCGCGTTGGCGTTTCGGGGGCTTTGGGAAAACTCCCTATTCTCTAATAAACCACGCGAACGCGAAAACGACTGTCTTGGTTTTTCGTTTTCAAAAAGGACAAGGACGTCCCTGTGTCCCTTGGAGGAATTGACATGAAAAGTAGGCCTATAATTCCTCCAAGGTTATCATATTAGTTCATCAATACTTGATACTTCGATGGTAAGTATTATCTCTCACGCACCATTGCTGACGATTGCCCCATGCAAAATTTGCAGTCCCCTATAGCGTCCATCAGAACATCACCAACAGGTTTCATGATTTATAGGGAGTTTTCGCAAATGCCCCGAAACGCCAATGCGAACGTCTGTCCTTTTGTTCGGTGCTCTCTTCGTGGCATCGAACAGTGGGTTTGGCATTCGCGTTGGCGTTCCGGAGGCTTTGCGAAAACTCCCTATTTATGAGCAAACTACCCGAAGTAAACTGCAAGACCTGGATTCCACCGATTCTGCCACAGTACGATAGTAAAAGTATAAGAAGAGAGGATATAAAACAACCAATGAGTGCCTTTTCGGCTTAAATGTGTAGACCCACGTTGGCATGTCCACAAGATATGACGAAAAGTTCACAACAGACAGCTTGCATTCGACTCATTTCAAAACAGCGCCACCACGCCCACCGGCTGGATTCCACCTGCAGTTTCAATGCGAACAAAAGATCATTATGTAACGAAAGATTTTTTAAAACGAGCTAATCCCTGTGAAGGGTATTCAAAGCCACAGTCAGTTTGAGGACAAATATGTAGTTTAGGGCCAACCCTTTGGATAATCCACCCACGGACACAAGTAGAAACACAGGCAGCACTCCGTTTCGTCAACTGACGACGTCTCCACATTCTGTCGAAGTATGAGGTTTGTGCTTACTTCTCTTCAAGGTTGCATATTTTATGAATTCAGTCGGGCAAACCACTTGATTTGCTACAGTTTTTTTTTTGAAAGCATTGCCCGCAACGACAGGAGGTAACTGATCTCCTTGGCTGTGCCTCTTGTAGACGTATTTTGAACGTGTGGCACGTTCGCTGCTTTAAAACGCCCTAGTTAGGGTTACCCTCTCCGTTTCAGAACAACACGTCCACACTTCATCCCCATCACACTGGCCATCTTGGCCACTGTGATACTTTCCTTATGGATGTGCTCGCATTCGTTCATAAACCCGAGCATTTACCTCAGAAGTCGTGCAGATCGAGGTACAAGGGATGACGTCACCCGACAGACATCGAATGGAAGCTCTCCAATTCATCCGGGTTTCTCAAATCACGGACACGTGACTACCGTCGACAAACTATTTCAGGAGGTAAACCAAATGGCCTTACCAAGTAAAGAGGAGGTAGGACAATACCTAAATGACCCCATAGAAAGGTTTGACATCAAGGTTAGTCCCATGACACGTTTTCAGTTAGCAAGAATGGTGAACTTGGATCTTACAAACAAACCTTTAACGTTCGTCCAGGGTTTCAAGTCGAAAGTAGACTTGCTAATGATGACGTCAGTCACATCTTCCCCCACCCATTTTTGATATATTGCGTCAAGAGATATACGCCGAATATACGTCACTATTAGCTCTCTGTCCAACATTGGGCGTATATACAGGGGGAAACCAGAGTGCCCGGAGAAAACCTGCGCTGTCAGAGTCGTGCTCTCTATCACAGGAAGACAGGTGTCATAGAATGTAATGCCCCCGATATCAGATGCCCGCTTCTTTTGTTCAGGGGACATCTAGTAACAGAAGTTCTGTTTGTCGGTGCCCGGCTGACCCTTAATCCGTCAGAATCTATTGTTGTGGGGCATCTCATATCGGGGGGCATGACACCGGTGTAACGTTTTTCAGTGTGGCCCGTATTCCAGTGTGACGTTACAATAGATTGACGGAATAAGCCACGACTTGACAAGAAGCGACGCACAGAGAAACAGGGAGTCTGTTTCCCAGTGTGCTCGAAAGAATGGGAATAACACAGAAATATGGCCACACTGAAAAACGTTACACCGGATCCGACCGGGGAACGGACTCGTAACATCAGAGAGCGTTGTTTTCATTCCAATCTAACACCTAACCCGTTGATGAACAGGCTATCATGCTCTTTTCGCCTTTCCCATAGCCACCAAACTCATTAATAAAAGGATGGAAAAATCCATGTTGGTCAGAGACAAACAACGGAAAAGCGACCTCGTCCATCCACCCGTCGGACATCCGCTGCCTTCCAGCATTTTATATCATCGGGTTCCCGAAGTGTGGCACAACCGATATTTGGTATAGAATCCTGCAGCACCCAGATGTGAACAACTTCACAAAACTCGAGTCACATTGGTGGAGCACCACAAAATTTTACAAAAGTGGGTAAATGTTTCTTTCGGTACGTTTGGACTGAATGCAGATTCAATCCGAATTCCGTACGGTTTTTCTGATTTCATAACACCCAAATCGAACCAGGCCATGGACCACGCAATCACCTTGACTGAATTTACTATAGTGGGCCAACCGGTATATTGGAACCAGGACTTGCGGACTGGGCGCTACTTTACCATACACAGGGGACTTAAGAAAAAGATATCCCGGACATTCCTCACACTCGTTTTTCTTTCATTCAGAACGAAACATCAGCGACTACATAAAAGATTTCAGTAACGCAATGATGATACAAGAAGAGACCAAACGATCAACTCTAATCATGGGTATAAGAATGCTTCATAATGGCGAGGTCTCGCAAATCTGACGAAAAACGAAGTACAAAATACGAAATTGGACTTCATTTCTGTGACGTGATCTATTTCAGGAGATGGTTGGTACGGTACCACAAATATCGTCTCCTGCACCCTGCGTCTTTTAGTGTATGACGCTAGACCGATAGAGTTACGGTGTATATTAAAATACATTACGTCATAGGTATGACGTCCAATTTCGTATTTCGTACTTCGTTTTTCGTCAGATTTGCAAAAACTCCCTATACTTCGTGTACCACAGAGTTGAATTCGACGATGGCTGACTGATGGAATATGGGGGCAAGACTCAGAACATTTTCGAACTGTTCCAGGCGATGATAGTCCCTCTTACATGTGGATGCAAAACTTCCGCGTTATCAACACGAAGACACTGAAAGACTTCGTGAAGATGGAAGTCGACCCACCCGTAGTCCTGACTCCACACCTTATTCACCAGTACACACCACGAGCTAAATTCATTGTGATGTTAAGAAATCCTACACACAGGTAAGAGAAAACATCATGTTAGAATGTAACAACAGATATTTTGTTCCTAGGACAGTTTTCCTGGGGATATTCTTTCCTTACACACCGCACTGACTCGACACACTGGCGGCGTACTGAACAAATCGCATCGTACAGCCACATCAGTTTTCGCCCGCCGGATGGAATAAAACATGGATGTTTTTTTTCAAAACTCCTGTACATGTAGGCCTAAAGTACTACGTTAGGCTTAGACCGCAAGGCTATCTTTTAGACTTTTCACCCTCTTTTTTCAGACTTTATGCACATTATCTCGACACAGGTCTCATATCAGCAAACCCCGTCGCTAGGCGAACTGTCAGGCACCCTCGGGTTTTCCACTCTCAAGTTGTCCAAAAGACTGCATTGTTCAATGACTGCCTGAAACGGAGACCCATCCGAACATGTGCTCATGATCCGTATATATTTAGAGAAAACAATGAATTTTTGGTAAGTAGACCGAGGCCCTTTCGATATTACAGGGTTTGACAACCGGTGACTGGAGAGAACACTCCAACCTCCAAGAGGCTCGGACCAACCTCCAAGAGGCGTCTCCAATACCAAGGCACCCGCGTACTCAAGAATCACCCGTCACAGTAATCAACGCCAACGGCCCCCTGGAATTCAAGTCTAGTCAATGTTCAACGAAGGATTGGGATGGCTTTAATAGGAACCATCACCATTGAACACTAGTACATGTAAAACCCTCTCAATGGCAAACTATGGTAACTAGGACATACATTCCTAGGACTCCCAAAGCTTTTACACCAGCACTAGATTCAGTAGGCCTATTCATTTACCATCTGATACGCTTACTATTACAGGCGCGTCTTGAAAGAGGCCTGTATGCCGTTTTCATGGCAGAATGGTTGAAAATATTTCCAAAAGAACAATTCCTTTTTCTAAGATTGGAAGATTATGCTAAGGACATGGCGAAAAGTTTAAAAGACGTGTTCGCTTTTCTGGAACTGGGTAAGCAACATAACTCACATCGGTATCAGGTCGTTTCGTTACACGGCCTTTTCGTGACCGTCAGTTCGTTACCTGATTTGGTTGTTTCGTTACCCGAATTTGGTCGTTTCGTTACATGCGTTTGGTCATTTCGTTACATGCATTTGGTCGTTCCACTTTGAGCTAAAAGTGTGACGAAGTTTACGCATGATGAGGTCACAAACCAGGGCCCATATTCATAACTTAGGCGCCGCACTTCTTTTTTCTGATTTTGGAAAATAAAAATAATTGAAAAAAATGCCATTTTTTGCCGCCGCCCACAAACTGATCATCTGATCAATAAAAATAAAAATAATGGAAAAAAACGCTTTATTTATTTGACTGCAATACATGAAATTTTGGATCAAAATGTCATGTATTGCAGATAAATGAAAAAGGATCATAAAATTTAGAATATTTTTGTACATTTTTATTTTTTTCATAGCCACCTGTTACATGCTTTGACAAATATAATAAAAATAATCAAATAATAGAATTATTTTTATTTTCCTCCCTCCTGTCAGAGGTTTCCATGGGAAAAATCCGTAAAACAACAAATAAAATAAGTGTCGCCTTATCTCTCATAAGACACTGCCACTGCCACTGACTGACACTGATCTGTCATCCATCTGTCCATCAGGGCGTTAACAAGTGTGAATGTGAACTGATCTTAGAAAGAAAAAGACAGTCCCAGTCGGCAAGCTAGAAAGCCTCGACGCACACTAAGTTACTAGCTCAGAGCTATCTATTCAAAACCAGTGCTGCATCAACCTCAC
>NMRB01000242.1:427039-445556 GCA_002633025.1 Notospermus geniculatus | reverse complement strand
CAGAATTCCTGTCGATTGGTCATCAGAGGACAGTTCCCTGCAATTTTGTTCTCAGGCTGTTTGGTTCTTTAGCCAAAATTCCTAATCATCAGCAAGGGACTAGTCTGAAGGATATGGTCAGGAACTTGCTCGCCGCTTTCAATTTGAATTCACAATTGAAAGCACTGGATTTAACCATGTCGTTGCTGCGGTGGAGCACCAAACTGATACCTGTCGGCCTTGGCAAACCTCTCGCAGGCCATGACAAGCGTTCTCGGCGGTCAAGTGCATTTGACTTGCCTATTGATTTGTAATGCGAATAGTATCCGATGAGAATATCACCATCGGGTGGTAGAATCGATGACACAAACGACCTATTTCCTTCAATAAATGTACACACATGTACATGTATAACAGTTGATGGAGTCAAAACAATGTAATTTTGTAATTATCTCCGACGTTCCTAATGGTCTGAGATGAAATTACGGCGATTGTGCACGGTAAACGTTCCATACATTCGCAATTGAGATGGATGGCGTCAAGCTTGATGTTATTCAATAAGAGTTGTCAGAGACACTCTGGGGTCGCGGGGCGCTCAGTCGTGTTATCAACTTAGCCGACCCGAGCTCTTCACCTTTAAACTCAATTCATACTTCCAAGTCGCCGACCAGTGTAGAGATCGAGTATGGTTCGTTGGAACCAGCGTGGCGTCAATTACACACAGATCAAAGCATTTCTGGATGCATTTCTGGACGAATTCCGAGGTTCAATTCATACTTCCTTACATTACTTTATGAAAATATAAACCAAAATCTACATTTTTGCAGAATTTAGTGTGCGCAGCTGTCCCCTTCATTTTCCAACGAATCTGATCAGCTGCCGATTTCAAGATGGACTGTGCAAGCAGAAATGCCTGGGCCAATATGTTTTGTGCTTTCCTAGTCAATATTCCTATTCAGGCTCCACTCTACTGGCACGTTGAACAGCCACTTAGATCCTATCATTTCATCGTTAACATAATTTCAGCGCATTAGGCCCTGTGGAAAACTGGACTGCCATGTACATCAAGTATATACCGCCATGTTTTTTATATACATATATATTATGGTTAGGCCTATAAATTTGTGTGTTATGAATGAAAAGATGATGACCAGTATTATTCGTTTAATTCAGAGCGACCGTGTTTCAGTGCAACGCTTACACTAAGAAACCCCAAGGGTATCACTCAATGAGCTGTTTGACCCTTATTCCGTCAATAGAGGACCAATAGGTGACATATTGAAAAAGTGACCACATCATCCACCAACAGCAAGGCTTTGATCTCACTCCTCTTTCATGCACTCGCACCACGAATGCGAGTGGGTGAAAAGGAGCGAGGTAAATACATGTACCTGCTTTGGGAAAATGGGCACAGTGAAAAACGTTACAACTGAACCAACTTGTACTAACTGCCAACTAGGCCTACTAGGCTTACGATTGTACCGACTGTACCTACAGCAACTGGCAAATGGATCAGTTTAATAAGTTTCCATATTGATTAATCAAACACAGAAATGGTTAAATCAATATCCACTTCCCTGACGGTGTAACGTTTTTGAATGTTCCCAATCTGTGAGTGTTCCCTTACTACTGTCTGACGGAATAAGCTACGACTTGACAATATAGCTAGGCAACACAGAGAAACGTACCGGTATCGATCTATCTGCCAGCGTTTCCCAGACAAAATAGGGAAACACTCACATATGGAAACATTGGCAGATGTTACACCGGCAATGACTACGGGAGCAGAGAATATTTAAGACTCACCTGTCCACTAGTGTTACTTCCAGTCGGAAAGTTATCTTAACATGACGACTCAGGTGACTAAAGTTACTCCAATGGTACGTTCATACAAACGGAATGCCCCAAATGGGAAACTACCTTGGAATGACATCTGTAATCATGATGGTCGCATATGGGAGTATGGATCAACATGACGTCACATGCCCCACCGACGGCAGGCAAGATAGTATAAACTGATAACTCGTCGAACATAACCTAACACGAACAGGTGTACAGGGAGTGATCGATTAAATATCATCATCGTCCGTGCAGCAGGTCGACTTGCTTTTCATTGCCTTCGTTAGTTATTGATTTCTTCAAACTGACATTGTGTGATTTCATAGGCCTAGGGGCCTAAAGCCTGCCGCAACTGGAGCTATCTGCTGAGCAAAACGTCATTCGAGACCATTTGCTCAGCAGATAGCTCACGTGTGCGCGTATTTTTCAGTGAGTTTTCTCCCGGAAAAATATGCGCACACTGGAGCTATCTGCTGAGCAAACGGCCTCGAATGACTTTTTGCTCAGCAGGTAGCTCCAGTGTGTGCATATTCAACAGAATAACCACCCCCAGCTCGCTAAAGTGGGCTTGACGTTCTAATACCTGAAGTGATGTTACAAGTCACAGTATAGGTTTACATACTTTGGCATTTCGGGGGCTTTGCGAAACGCCAACGCGAACGTCTATCGTTTTGTTCGGTGCTGTCTTCGTGGCATCGAGCAATGGGTTTGGCGTTCGCGTTGGCGTTTCGGGGGCTTTGGGAAAACTCCCTATTCTCTGATAAACCACGCGAACGCGAAAACGACTATCTTGGTTTTTCGTTTTCAAAAAGGACAAGGACGTCCCTGTGTCCCTTGGAGGAACTGACATGAAAAGTAGGCCTATAATTCCTCCAAGGTTATCATATTAGTTCATCAATACTTGATACTTCGATGGTAAGTACTAGTATTATCTCTCACGCACCATTGCTGACGATTGCCCCATGCAAAATTTGCAGTCCCCTACACTGTTAGAAATTATTAAATTTACAGTAGTAATTCTACAGTAATTTTACAGAAATTCCGTGCAGCAGAGTCCCCAGCACTTTCTGTAAATTTACATAATTTTTTTATGGTATGATTCATGTTTTCCTGTATTGGTTGGACTCCATTGGACATCCAATAATGATGCCTTCTGAGGGTAGTATGAAAATATAATTTGGTCAGCCTCCAGTCAAATCTCTGTTGACATTTATTTAAGTTTGTAATTTTACAAATCAGGTCTGTAATTTTACAGAACCGTCCTGGGGACTCCGCTGCACAGATTTTCTGTAAAATCTTCTGTTATTTCTAACAGTGTATAGCGTCCATCAGAACATCACCAACAGGTTTCATGATTTATAGGGAGTTTTCGCAAATGCCCCGAAACGCCAATGCGAACGTCTGTCCTTTTGTTCGGTGCTCTCTTCGTGGCATCGAACAGTGGGTTTGGCATTCGCGTTGGCGTTTCGGGGGCTTTGCGAAAACTCCCTATTTATGAGCAAACTACCCGAAGTAAACTGCAAGACCTGGATTCCACCGATTCTGCCACAGTACGATAGTAAAAGTATAAGAAGAGAGGATATAAAACAACCAATAAGTGCCTTTTCGGCTTAAATGTGTAGACCCACGTTGGCATGTCCACAAGATATGACGAAAAGTTCACAACAGACAGCTGCTTGCATTCGACTCATTTCAAAACAGCGCCACCACGCCCACCGGCTGGATTCCACCTGCAGTTTCAATGCGAACAAAAGATCATTATGTAACGAAAGATTTTTTAAAACGAGCTAATCCCTGTGAAGGGTATTCAAAGGCACAGTCAGTTTGAGGACAAATATGTAGTTTAGGGCCAACCCTTTGGATAATCCACCCACGGACACAAGTAGAAACACAGGAAGCACTCCGTTTCGTCAACTGACGACGTCTCCACATTCTGTCGAAGTATGAGGTTTGTGCTTACTTCTCTTCAAGGTTGCATATTTTATGAATTCAGTCGGGCAAACCACTTGATTTGCTACAGTTTTTTTTTTGAAAGCATTGCCCGCAACGACAGGAGGTAACTGATCTCCTTGGCTGTGCCTCTTGTAGACGTATTTTGAACGTGTGGCACGTTCGCTGCTTTAAAACGCCCTAGTTAGGGTTACCCTCTCCGTTTCAGAACAACACGTCCACACTTCATCCCCATCACACTGGCCATCTCGGCCACTGTGATACTTTCCTTATGGATGTGCTCGCATTCGTTCATAAACCCGAGCATTTACCTCAGAAGTCGTGCAGATCGAGGTACAAGGGATGACGTCACCCGACAGACATCGAATGGAAGCTCTCCAATTCATCCGGGTTTCTCAAATCACGGACACGTGACTATCGTGGACAAACTATTTCAGGAGGTAAACCAGATGGCCTTACCAAGTAAGGAGGAGATAGGACAATACCTAAATGACCCCATAGAAAGGTTTGACATCAAGGTTAGTCCCGTGACACGTTTTCGGTTAGCGAGAATGTTGAACTTGGATCTTACAAAACAAACCTTTAACTTTCGCCCAGGGTTTCAAGTCGAAAGTAGACTTGCTAATGATGGCGTCAGTCACATCTTCCCCCACCCATTTTTGATATACTGCGTCAAGAGATATACGCCGAATATACGTCACTATTAGCTCTCTATCCAACATTGGGCGTATATACAGGGGGAAACCAGAGTGCCCGGAGAAAACCTGCGCTGTCAGAGTCGTGCTCTCTATCACAGGAAGACCGGTGTAACGTTTTTCAGTGTGGCCCGTGTTCCAGTGTGACGTTACAATAGATTGACGGAATAAAGCCACGACTTGACAAGAAGCGACGCACAGAGAAACAGGGAGTCTGTTTTCCAGTGTGCTCGAAAGAATGGGAATAACACAGAAATATGGCCACATTGAAAAACGTTACACCGGATCCGACCGGGGAACGGACTCGTAACATCAGAGAGCGTTGTTTTCATTCCAGTCTAACACCTAACCCGTTGATGAACAGGCTATCATGCTCTTTTCGCCTTTCCCATAGCCACCAAACTCATTAATAAAAGGATGGAAAAATCCATGTTGGTCAGAGACAAACAACGGAAAAGCGACCTCGTCCATCCACCCGTCGGACATCCGCTGCCTTCCAGCATTTTATATCATCGGGTTCCCGAAGTGTGGCACAACCGATATTTGGTATAGAATCCTGCAGCACCCAGGTGTGAACAACTTAACAAAACTCGAGTCACATTGGTGGAGCACCACAAAATTTTACAAAAGTAGGTAAAATGTTTCTTTTGGTACGTTTGGACTGAATGCAGATTCAATCCGAATTCCGTACGGTTTTTCAGATTTCATTACACCCAAATCGAACCAGGCCATGGACCACGCAATCACCTTGACTGAATTTACTAGTGGGCCAACCGGTATATTGGAACCAGGACTTGGGGACTGGGCGCTAACTTTACCATACACAGGGCACTTAAGAAAAAGATATCCCGGGCATTTCTCACACTCGTTTTTCTTTCATTCAGAACGAAACATCAGCGACTACATAAAAGAATTCAGTAACGCAATGATGATGCAAGAAGAGACCAAACGATCAACTCTAATCATGGGTAAGCATGCTTCAAAATCCCACACATTCCACGAATACGAAGACAGAACGACATCTGTACTTTGTGTACCACATATTTACATGTACAATGTACTAATACACGATTGGTTTTTGAATTCGACGATGGCTGACTTATGGAATATTAGGAGCAAGACTTTGAACATTTTCGAACTGTTCCAGGTGACGACAGTCCCTCTTACATGTGGATGCAAAACTTTCGCGTTATCAACACGAAGACACTGAAAGACTTCGTGAAGATGGAAGTCGACCCACCCGTAGTCATGACTCCACACCTTATCCACCAGTACACACCACGAGCTAAATTCATTGTGATGTTAAGAAATCCTACACACAGGTGAGAGGAAACATCATGCAACAATAGATATTTTGTTTCTAGGACAGTTTTCCTGGGGATATTCTTTCCTTATGCCTAGGTCACATATCCACCGGGCCCCCTACGATTTTCCCCACCGGCGGCTTGCCGTGGATTTCAGAGACCGTACGGGTCCATTACGAATTTCATGTCTACGGTGTGTGTGGTCACATATTCTACGGTGTCCGGTGAAAATTGGTGGAGAGTAATCGCAAGACCCGTCAACAATCGGCCTAGGTCACATATCCACTCCGGGGCCCGTACGGCGAGTAAAAACAGACATTTTGGCCGATTTTCGCCAATTTCGTACGGTGCCCGGCCGGTTCCCTCACGGTCGCCACGGGCACCGGGACATTTTTCACCAGCCAAACGGGCGCCGCATTGATTAGCTTGCTGCTCCCAATTCTCCCGGCGTTTTCATGTGATCGGTAGGCCGTAGAAAGCCCGTAGAAGGCCCGTAGTGTACCCTGCGGGTCCTGTGCGGGCTCCTGCCGGTGACCGGGCGGGCTTCGCACGATTTTGTCTGCCAATTCTCGTGAAAAAAGTTTGACGGGTACCGTGCGGTGTACCACCTGTTCATCGGACGGAGCTCGGAAGCTTACCGCACGGCATCCGGCCGACACCTTCACGGTTTGTTGACGGGCGTCTTGCGATTACTCTCCACCAAGTTTCGCCGGGCACCGCCCGAACGCCGTAAAATATGTGACCACATGAAAGTCGTAATGGGCCCGTACGGTCTCTAAAATCCAGGGCAAGCCGTCGGGTGGGGAAAATCGTAAGGGGCCCTGTGGATATGTGACCTAGACATAAAGGTGCCGGCCTGTTGCCGTGTGGTAAGCTTCCGAGCTCCGTCCAATGAACAGATGCGCCGCAAGGCGCCCGGTTGGGGCCCGGCCGGGGTACTCATGGCGACCGGCCGGGTGCCGTGCGGCACCCTTGAGAACCGCAAGGCGCCCGTCAATTTTTTTTTCACGAGAACTGGCAGAAAAAAATCGTGCGAAGCCCGCCCGGTCACCGGCAGGAGCCCGCACAGGACCCGTAGGGGACACTGGGACCTTCTACGGGCTTTCTACGGCCTACCGGTCAGATGAAAACGCCGGGAGAATTGGGAGCAGCCAGCTAATCAATGCGGCGCCCGTTCGGCTGGTGAAAAATGTCCGGTGCCCGTGGCAACCGTGAGGGAACCGGCCGGGCACCGTACGAAATTGGCTGAAATTGGCCAAAATGTCTGTTTTTACTCGCCGTACGGGCCCCGGAGTGGATATGTGCATTACACACCGCACTGACTCGACACACTGGCGGCGTACCGAACAAATCGCATCGTACAGCCACGTCAGTTTTCGCCGGATGGAATAAAACATGGAAGTTTTTTTTCATAACTCCTGTATATGTCGGCCTCATAAGTAATAGGGAGTTTTCGCAAAGCTCCCGAAACGCCAACGCGAACGCCAAGCCTATTGTTCGATGCCACACGAAGTACGGTACAAAAGGATGTTCGCGTTGGCGTTTCGGGCTTTACGAAAACTCCCTAATACGGGAGGCTTAGATCGCAAGGTTAGACTTTTCACCCTCTTTTTTTCAGACTTTACGCACATTATCTCGACACAGGTCTCATATCAGCAAACCCCGTCGCTAGGCGAACTGTCAGGCACCCTCGGGTTTTCCACTCTCAAGTTGTCCAAAAGACTGCATTGTTCAATGACTGCCTGAAACGGAAACCCATCCGAACATGTGCTCACGATCCGTATATATTTAGAGAAAACAATGAATTTTTGGTAAGTAGACAGAGTCCTTTTCGATATTACAGGGTTTGACAACCGGTGACTGGAGAGAACACTCCAACCTCCAAGAGGCTCGGACCAACCTCCAAGAGGCGTCTTAAATACCAAGGCACCCGCGTACTCAAGAATCACCCGTCACAGTAATCAACGCCAACGGCCCCCTGGAATTCAAGTCTAGTCAATGTTCAACGAAGGATTGGGATGGCTTTAATAGGAACCATCACCATTGAACACTAGTACATGTAAAACCCTCTCAATGGCAAACTATGGTAACTAGGACATACATTCCTAGGACTCCCAAAGCTTTTACACCAGCACTAGATTCAGTAGGCCTATTCATTTACCATCTGATACGCTTACTATTACAGGGTTCCTCCCCCAGACCGCTGTAAAATTTCATGGACCTTTTGAGGACTTTCATGGTATCAAATACGTAAAATTTAATGACTTACACAGAAGCCGGGCCATGTGCACCGGCGTCCGCGTCCGACTTTTACTCTCTCGTGACAGAAAGAAATTAACGAGACAATGTAAAAAAACACCGGGAATTTAATTTTCAAGACTGAACATTTTATTTTTTAAGGACTTTTGTGGACTTTATAGGATTTTCTCAATATTTATGGACTTTCAAGGCCTTAAATTTAAGCATTTTATATTCTTGGACTTTCATGGTTTTAAAGGACCTGGAGGAACTCTGTATTACAGGTGCGTCTTGAAAGAGGCCTGTATGCCGTTTTCATAGCAGAATGGTTGAAAATATTTCCAAAAGAACAATTCCTTTTTCTACGATTGGAAGATTATGCTAAGGACATGGCGAAAAGTTTAAAAGACGTGTTCGCTTTTCTGGAACTGGGTAAGCAACATAACTCACATCGCGGTGTGGATTCATTCCACAGCGTCCAGTGGCTTTTTTACGTGACAGAATTATCGCTAGAACTAGGACTACTGGACGCCGAAAATCGTGCATCGAGGTTCGGCGTCCTGCGTCCGTCGCAAGCGAAGGTCGCGCGTCGCATTATGAAATAGGCAAAGGTCGCACGTCGCAGCAAGAAATATCCTCATGGAATACGAACATTCGGCAGCGCAGGAGAAGCAAGATTGGCGGCAAGACTCAACGGTCTTCCTTTGTCATTTCAGATCAACTGAATGAGAAGAAATTAAACGATATTCTCACTACCGAGGTGGCCAACCAAGCAAGGACGAAAGGAGATGATGTAATAGGACCAATGTGGAACATCACCCGTGACATCATAGCGCAATTCTATCAACCATTCAATATCGCCCTAGCGGAACTCTTACAGGATAAACGATATCTGTGGAACGAGTGAAGAATAAATTACTAATACAACGACAGAAGTTTCATGCAGTCACTGCCAGTGCAACATTTTTTTTGGTTTTTCTCTCAGTTTGTTGCCTGGCATGGTTGCAAAACACTTGAACCAATGAATTGTAGGGGAACATTAGAAGACAGGAACAACCAGAAATGCTACCCAAGTTATACATGCAGCAAGGACGACATTCCAAAGCTGCAAGCACACACGTACAGAAATCTCCGTGTGAACATTTCTGAGAGCCATGTCTGTGAGCCAAAGGTTGGATAGCAGATAATGGCAAGCTTCGATAGGCAACCTGTGGAAGAGAGAAAACAATTAGTATTATTCATCATCTTCACCAATTATTCCTGCCATATGCAAGTTATTCTGTAGGGCCTTGGAGGAATTATACTGTCAGTATAATTCCTCCAAGGTAGGGCCAAATGAGACTATAGCCTGCAGTGCTACCACTGTACTGAGGGAAATAGACCTAATGGTACTAAGTCTGCAGTGGTACCACTGCGAGACAAATGGGCCTAATGGTACTAATCTGCAGTGGTACCACTGCGAGACAAATGGGCCTAATGGTACTAGTCTGCAGTGCTAGTACTGCAAGGCAAATGGTGCGTCTGCAGTGGTACCACTGTGAGGCAAATGGGCCTAATGACACTAGTCTGCAGTGGTACCACAGCAAGGCAAATGGGCCTAATGACACTAGTCACATGTATATACAACTGAAAATTTGATGGCAATGAAAACGAAAAGTTCCATTTACAAAAGAGAAAAGAGGTTCTATTAACAAATTTACAGTGTGTACGTATGGAATGGGTTACAGTGACATTCCAGGATTCATGATTGTATCTTCAGAGCCTATCGTCATTGATATCTCATAACCTGCACCTCAAAAGTCTGCGGCCTTGTAGCCAAATGGTGACCAATAAATGATGCAACTTTTTGACTTCTTTGCTCATTCTTCCATTCTTTTTATAACAGAATATGACGTCATCTTCAACAAGGAGTCCCATCTTTTTCAGTAGAATCTAACCAGGAGCGAAGCATTTCAGGATCTTGGCCCTGGTCTCATCTTTTTCAGTAGAATTTAAGCAGGACTGAAGTATTTCACGATCTTGGCCCTGGGTTGTGTCTTCTCATCACACATCAGCAACTTAATAGTGACATCCAAAAGTGGGCGTTGTGATAATGGTTTTTCCATTAAGCACATGGAGCAGAGTAACTTATGTGCCTTTCTACATTGTTCTTGAAACTGGTCGTCATTTTGGAGCATTTGTTTCTGAAAAGAAATCAACAGACAGATGAAGAAGTCTAATGCCAAGATTACCAGTAACACAGGAAGCATTTAACCCCTTATTTAACAGTCAGATCTGAGGAGTTTTCTGGGCATGTTTGTCTTTCTGTCAAGATGATATTCAGCTTCAGAAATATTTGTAGTTTCATGATCAAGAGCCGGAGTGCTCTTGAAACATTCGAATTTAAAGGATCAGAGAAGAAAAGGCAAGAAATATTTACCACGTTCTTCGTCCATACAATAGGCATACTCCCGCTTGCATCTTGAACTGTCAATTCCACATAAAACCTCTGAATTAAGACTGGAATGATAAATGATACAGCATATGATGCAGGGGATAATTCGAAGAAAGGACACCAATAGTTAATCAAGATGATGTTGAGAAAAATGAAAAATCCTCCAAGAACAGTTTACTTGGGGGCATCACATGCCTTTTTGAGATGTTCCCCTTGAACCTTAAAATCACATTCACAATTGCTTACATCTGTTTCTTCTTGGCTGTTTTTCTGAGCAAACTGGACACACGTATCTCACAGATCCATCTCGCTGCTGTACTGATACATTCATCAGTTCCATCCAAGCTCCATGGCTGCAATGAATATGAAGACCAGAACAGTACCGTATTAGACAACTCATGGAGATCAGAGTGGTGCAATGGTATTATCACTGGCTAGGATCTTAAAGCCCCACAGTATTGAATTTTACGGTATTTTCAAAATGTTAGGAGAGTGGAGGTTGAGGTCTCAGGGCCTCGTGAAGGTCTCCAAAATGCTTGCCTGATACTTACTTTTAATAACCAAGGCCTAGTTTTCAACAGAGAGTGAAAAAACTGCGTAGGGGAGTTCAATGCATTGAGATAGAGCGCAGTACATTTTTACACTACGCTGACGTCGTGACGTCGTCAAGAATCGCGGCGACGATTTGCGTTTTTCAGATTCAATACAGTGGGGCTTTAAGTGGTTTGTTCAATAACCCAGCATACCCCTTCTTGGTGCATGTAGTACATGTATAAAAGGGAGGACAAATTTTCCTTTACAACACAAGCTTCCTCAGGGTGTCCATGGTCTTCCTGCATTGTGCTCTATCTCCCAATGCTGGACATTGCCAAAACTGTAGTAGAGCAAAATTTCCAACCCGTACTTACCACATATATTTACCAAGAGGCCCTTCCTTTCCCATTGCATATTGATTCTGGAAAAATACACAAATTCACTACCAAAATGATAAACATGCACGTAATTTTGGTGACCAGCATCATGATGACAGCAGTTTTGCACCCTCTCTCTCTCACTGATATTAATACATCACCTTCGATCTCTTGATGAACAGCATGTCTTGCACGGCTTGAAAATCTTCAACGCTGGCACATTTCAATTCATAGTACACCAACTCTTCATGGTCAGATGTCACAGATTTATGCACATCATCAAGAAGTTTTCCTCTTGTGTCCGAGTCCTTAGAGGAATGGAAAAGACGATGCTGCTTTTGTGGAAAATGTGACCTATGATGATAAAATCAAAAAGCTGGATTTAGTGAACACAACTGGCAGTGTATTGGTAGTGTCACACATTTATAATAAGAAAAACAATAGGAAATACCAGGAATTGGAGACGTTACTGGCATTCGAGGCTGCCTGTTAGTGGTCCTAGAACATAACAAAATTTGACATCAGACATAAGCCATGGCATTCAGGTCCTTATAGATGATGCCGTGGCGAACATTTCTTCTCTTTGACGTCAAATTCCATGACATTCTAGGACCACGAACTGCTGGTTGCCTCTAACGGCAGTAAAGTCTCCCATTATAATGCCATTGGACAGAGCGTACTCACATGAAATTACAATTTTCACAAATCAGGATGAATGCTTTTGATGCATATTCCACAGAAACAGTTTCAACACGTGCTTTGATTCTAAAGAGTTTATCCAAGTTTTTTTCCCGTGGAATGTCCATAATTTCAGCAATCGTAGACACAGGCTGCAGAGAGGACGTCATAGTATTTGAGAGTGTAGGGGGTTGTCCTTTGTCAGATGACTGCGTAAAGGACATTCTAACATCTGACTGCCGTGCTGGGGATTTTCCTGGTGGTCCCTGTTCAGATGCGGTGTGGCCCTTGCGAGGTGTCTCAGATGCCCTTGCATCTCTCTTGGGACGTACACTGTTTGCATCTCTCTCCTCAGTTTCAAGTTGACTGGATGGTTTAAATGAAAACCTGTTTTTTTTCTGAGGCACAACTCCACTTGTACTAGGTTGTTGGCTATCGGAGATTTCAGGCACAACCCTGCGAGGTGCTTCAGGTGCCCTTGCATCTCTCTTGGGACGTACACAACGGTTGGCATCTCTCTGCTCAGTTTCAAGTTGACTGGATGGTTTAAATGAAAACCTGGCTTTTTTCTGTGGCACAACTCCACTTGTACTAGGTTGTTGGCTATCGGAGATTTCAGGCACAACGCTGCGAGATTTCTCTTGACATGGAACAATTGGTGATTGGCTCTGACTGAAGCAGCTTTCTGAAAAAGAACAAGCATTTACATTTGAACAAGTATCTTCCTTGAGATTAATAGGTCACATCAACTGGAAGACAAGAGGCAAATATTGTCCCAAAGTGCATGCAAGTGCTATGACATAAGAAAATGATTGCAGAGTTTCTCTTTAACTCATAGCAACTTCTCAAACTGCCAAGGGCTGATGTCCATGACATCTAAAGCTCAGGATGAAAAGTGTAGAGTTCTCATTGAAATGGCTCTGTGTAAAGCAAGGAAAGATGCTCAGTTTTTACCATTTAGCTGTCCAGACAAACTCTGTATTAGATATCGAACACTGTTGATCACTTGTGACCCTGCCTCTGGATTGAGCTTGGTCAACTCTACATGGCACTCTTTTTCAGGTTTCAAGCATATCTCGACTGCTTCAGGTGATGATGCTTCTGACTGTTCGTCACTCACATTACATACGTTGGCTTGGAGATTGACAAGTGCAACACAGTCACCTGGCTAAAATATACAACAGGAGACATCCATTGAATCAACAGCTGTTGGCATCAGGTGGGACATGACACTGTTAACTTGCATCAGTCACTCTCTCACCAAGGTGGTTTATCCTCCGACTTCATGTAAGAACCCAAAACAGGTGAGAAATGGTATTCAGTGAGTGCACGTTACAAAACTCAACCGTCACAAAACATTTGAGACCCATCACTCGCAGGGACCCATGTTGATCTGTCCTTCAATTTGACCAGATTACATACCTGTACATCATAGTCATCCAGGCTTTTGACATAATCATCACAGATAGATATGTCAACCGAATAACCCTTCACAAAACTCTTCACTTCTTCAAACCATGTAAGATCAGGTTGGTCGTCTGAGACTGCTATCACCTCTCGAATTGACCTGAAATGATGCAAAGATTTGCAAAACCTAAGTACCAGGCCAATGACTAGACTGGAGAACTGAGCACAGCGAACTATCTTAGAGCAACGGAGGAAGAAACCAGGGCCGATCTGATATACAATGTACATTTAACCATGCTAGCTTAGTTGTGTACATAATAGTTCCCAAAACAAAGGAGGTACTTACACATTGCTTGGTGCTTTGGTACCATCCATAACCTTCAACACAACATGACTTGGGGTCACACGCTTAATGGCAACAACCTACAAGTGGAAATACTGACGCTGCATATTCACAGAGAAACAAACTACCGGACAACAAATTACTGGTACCATTAACCAGACTTGACTGGGAACATAACTCGCTGCCTACTGCTAGTTACGAGTCTAAAATCCTTGCCATTGCAAGACCGCACTTCCCATTTTCTCACTCATTAGACATACGTACAGTCAATATGTAGTACACCGGTAATGCTCCGAGTCAAATAACACCACGGTACATGTAAGCTAACAGACAACAAACCTGACATTTGAGGGTGAAATATGAGTTGACTGGTACTTCTGATATGGTTGGTTGTACCTCCAGTGTCCTTGTAGTAATGCTACTAGTAGGTGGTCCAGGCTTATTAAGAGCTAGTTCTGAAAGACATAATGAATTTGTGACTTACCGGTATAAAAATATCGCTTTTTTGTCGGTACTGATAATTGGAAATCACTGAGAACTCCCTTAGACTTCATGGACAAATCGAACTTAACAGCAGTGAATACAAAACAGAGGTTAACAGATTGTAATACGTAATACCTCTTCTTCTCTTTGTCAGAACAAGGTCCATTTTCTGCCTTAGAGACTCTTGTGCATTTTCAGGCAGCTGGTGTAGTCCTCGATTGTACGACTTCCCATGATGCAAACACAACTCCACCTCGGGTTTGATGACACCAGCGTCATCTTTCAAGACCAAGGAATGAAGATTGGTGAAACGAATGAAATCGCCAGGCTGAAATGACACATTTAGAAATGCACTCTAGCAAAAGAAGCTATCCGATTCTACCGGTAAATAACAGCACTAACATCCCAAAGTCATTACACACGGCATACTGAGAATATTGGAATAACAAGTGGAACAATCATTACCTTCACTTTCTCAGCCGTTTGAACGTGGTCATCAAACACAGACACATCAACAAGATACTCATCAAGATCTAGTTTCAAATAGTCATTGTACCAGGAGATTTTTGGGTCATCTTTTGGAGTTATTTCTGCTATTTGCCTGCAATGGATAGGTGGAAAGACACGAACATAGAAGCACAAGCTGTGGCTATTTCAAATACCAGTGAATTGGGAAACCCAGCTTGGCAACTTTAGGGTTTTGTGATAAGACTTTCCCATTCCAAAGGTGATGAGCCCCTCCATGGTTCTGAGGTGAGAGGAGCTTGCCTTACATTACACACCTTCATTTCATACCATTGGAAGGACAGCCAACCAAAGTTTCCATCCTTGAAATTTATTTTCACAGGCAAATGGGACGGGGCCAGGAACAAACCATTCTGAATGCCAGTATCCACTATCGTTTGAGGCCACTGTTGATATATCATACAATGTCTTAACCTGACTTACATCTTATGATTGTCTGAAGGCCGGTTTTCCAGTTGTGGTCGCCCCGTACCATCCCAAACTTTGAAGACAATTTGTTGGTCACTGATTTTTCCCATGGCTGCTACCTGAAGAGAAAACGTACATGAACGTCACAACGAGTTATATCAAATGAACTCAATGGTATTCTGATAATGATAGATTGTGAGAAAGGGTGAGCAGCAACCAGATCCTTTGATCAAACTTTGAAGAAACAGTCAGCAGGACAAGGATGTAGTTTTATCAGCTTTATAATCAATTATATCAAGTAATTTACACATCTGTAGCCGGTATCTTAAACAGTTATTAGTATGATGATATTGACATTTAATCACTGCCAGCAAAAAATAACCTTACCTGACATTTCAGATCAAAAAATTTCATCATCTTGATATCTGATATACCATCAAATATCGTTTCCCCACTTGCCGATGTTGGCCATGTGTTGTTATTACTTTGTGACTTCCACCATTCCTGAAGCTCTTTCACCTTGAATAGAACAGGGTTAATCAGAAAATCAGTGAAACTACGAAGTGTCAACAAAGTTTAGTCTGTTATTCAAAACAGCCTACAAGTGCTAAAGGCAGAGGCATGTCTTCAGTTCAACTTACAATTTTTTTATCATTGTCAGAAAAAGAGAAATGCTGAGTTGTCGAGATAGGTTCAGTAGAACCATCCTTGAAGACAAGAGCAGCAAATCCAGGAGATGTCTGGCACTGTAGTTTCCCATTGAACGTGGTTGTTTTTACACGATGGAATCGAACAACATCTCCAGGTTGGTCAACTTTGGGGAAAAAATCCAAAGATTTCCCAAAGAGCATGCACGGAATAGGGTCTTCTTTCCATGTCGAATCAGTAACTCGAATGTGCATGCAGTGATCTGCAAAGAAAAAAGTTGTTAACTGTATATACAGGCCTACACAGTGGGACCTTTCTTCCTTGATTGACAGGACTTGATCAGGACTGGAGTAGAAATCAGTTGGTTTCTGTTCTGGTAAATGGCAACCAATTCATGTGCCTATGTAAGCAAAACATCTATCATCATCCATTATTTAAAGCCCCAGTGCTGTATTGAATTTTACGATATTTTAAAAATGTTAGGAGAGTGCACATAGAGGTCTCATAGCTCGTGAAGGTCCGCAAATGCTTGCCAGGCCTTGTCTTCTGAGGTGAGCAAAAAACTGCTCGCCTGAGAACAATATTGAGAGCTCTAATGTATTCAGATCGAGCATATTACATTTTACACTATAGTGAAGTCGTGCGCTGACGTCGAGAATCGTGGCGATGATTCGTGTTTTTCAAGTTGAACACAGAGGGGCTTTTTAAAAGACCAATTCTTTCAGTTTTGATTTTCTGCAAATTCAATGTATCAATCTTTTATCAGAAAAGTCACATGTTAGGCCTACTCACCTGTTCCCCTTGTTTTCTGAGGACTTTTGAAAAATGTTACGACACCATAGAAAGAGAATACACCACTTTCTTTCAATTCATTGAGACATTTCACAGTGACTTCTTTGTTGCGCTTCGTCTGAAATGAAAATGAAAGGGAAGAATAGCCGGCCTGAGTTCAGAATTCACCCCCATCAAAACATAGTTCCCTGCGCCAAATGTTGAAAGGAGTGATTCAGTTTTGAAAGTAAACATGGTAAATGTCGGCATCGTCATCGCATACTTTAATTCCGAATTTTGTCGCTTCGATTGGTGGCGCTGCAGTCGCTTTCCCACACACTTTAAGGCGGCACCAACAGCATCATCATTGGATGGCATAGCCACCAGTGTAATGTTTTCCATGGTTGCCGTTTTTCTGTCCGACTCCCATTAATGTTAGTTTGGAACACACCGGGAGTGTCACTCATTGTGAAGTCACACCTTATTCCATCAATCTACACTGGTACATGGGTCACACTGACAAACATAACGGGCCGGGATTTACTTTCAGGCCAGCCAGCCCCAGGCATGAGAGGGGGGTCTGGGGGTCTCCCCAGAAAGGGGGTTCGCGGGTCTCCCCCGATAGATAGATGTGAATTTTGAGAGAGGGTCTGGGTGTCTTCCCCTGAAGACCTGGAAATGTGACCTACCCCCAGGTTTCATGACCTGAGCTACAAGATGGAATGAAGATTTCCAGTCTCCGATACCTGGTTCATGAATCATGGTGAAATTGATATATCAAAAGTTGAGATTTTGTCTGTCACACTTTTGTTTCTTGAATAACTTGTCTCCGACACCAGGTAGAGCACTAGTAACAAGTTCCTTCTCTATGTTTATGGCCCTTGGCAAGATACTGGCATCAACAAATTTATTCTCCAGTGTCAGCATCATAATGATATTGATATATCAAATTTGATATTTTGACATATCGGGAAATCTGCCGCAGTAAGCAACTTGAAACTGGTATATCACATTCACAACATCATTGCTCATCCACGAATGTTATTGCAACTGAAATTTTCAGTTTGCACCTTGTCAGTCGCATGATATTTGCTGATATCTTGGTGAGATTTGATATTCAAATTTGATAACATGAAGTCAGAATCTGGTGATGGTAGAGACCTAAAACCTTCACCTACACCTAGGCCTAGGTTATCAAGGATGAGCTTTCAGATCATGAGATGGTCTTTTCGCCCCATGGACTTTTCGCCCCCATTCGCACCCAGTCAGTTCGCCACATCGGTCGGACTTTTCGCCCCCAAAAATTCGCCTCATAAATCCGTTAAAAAACATGAAAATGACGATATAAACTTGGTAAGTAGCCACATGGATTTCATTTCCAGAACAACGGACCGCGGCTGTCATTTGACAAAGTTGAGGCGGCCTGACGATGTTTTGGCGGGAAACCGTGAGGGATGTCATGAGACGGGCGTCATCGCGCTGCCCGAAAACTCCCGCCGATATTTTTCACCACCGTTCTGACGTAGTTGGCTGTGATCCAGAAAGAGTAGGCCTATGCTTCAAAGTCGTGCCAGTGTTGCTTGGTTGTTTCTTCTTTCCATTAAACAGTATATTTACTTAGATGTTGAGGTTGCTAAAAGCCGTAGCAACGGTGCAGTTGCCAACGATCTTTCATTCAATCAAGGCGAATCTTTCTCACACGAAGAAAACAAGCAAGGTAAAATGTATTTGGTTGTAATCCTGACAAAATATCCTTTCCAAAGATGTATAACCATACAGTGGGTGCTGCCCGAGGACCTGTATATTTACTTAATTCAAAGAAAGATTGCCATCCCTTTTACTTCAGCACCATGCCTGACGATTTGGCGGGAACCCTCAGTGACTGGGAAGGCCACTGTTGCATA
>NMRB01000242.1:412706-426383 GCA_002633025.1 Notospermus geniculatus | reverse complement strand
TCTGGGACTCAATCCCAGAGGTGGTCCTTTACTTAACTGAGAGGTGTCTTCATTACTGAGGTCAAAATGAATCAAACCGATCAATCCGTGACCGACTGGCCTTAATAGAGAGGTGACCTAAAAGGAGAGGTGTCTGTCAAGGAGGGTCCACTCTTTCGGTTGCACTGTACAATGGGCACCTCTGCCAAAAGAAAACCTGTTTATAAAAACGTGGGTGTTCAGTAGTAGGTCAATTCTATGAATTCATTTTTGCCTCTGTCATCAGGAAACCTCTTATTTAAAGCTGACGTGAACGAACAAAAAGCCCCCATGCGACGAGCAAGAGAATTACAAACGCCCTGCAAACACCTCAAACGAAGGCTCAGAACATGATACACCCCACGACGCCAGGAGGGCGCCACCTTATTTGCCTTCAGGCAACAGAGCTGTCAACATCTCCAGATACCTATTACACTACTGAAAGAAAAAAAATTGTAGTCATTTGGACGGGATTCGAACCGTCGACCCTCTGATTCGTAATCCACCACTCTATCCACTCGGTCAACGAGCCAACTGACAGGGACATGATTCATGTCCCTGTCAGATGATTTATGTTTGTCATAGACGTAGGCCTTCAACTTACGTTGTTATAATGCTACGAATAAGAGAAAACATGTGAAGTCTTCCAACAAGTTCGGTGGCCGAATGAGGAAGACGGCGCAACAGAGATAACAACGCGCGGGTTCGATTCCCGGCCGGGTCAAACTTTTTCTTTGAAAAAAGTGTTCAGCAGGAGCTCACCAGAGGATGTTGACACCTCGAAAGCTCGATGACAAATAAGGTGGCGCCCTCCTGACTTCGTGGGGCCTATCATGTTCTGAGCCTTCGTTTGAGGTATTTGCAGGGCGTTTGCAGTTCTCTTGCTCGCCGCATGAGGGCTTTTTGTTCGTTCACGTCAGCTTTAAGGACAACATTGTCAGTCATGAAGGTGACCCTGGAGATTCCACTAACTATCACGACATTTTTCAGACGGTGGTTGAACTTTTGGATAAGAACATTCCAGGATGGGCCAAGAAGATAGAAATAGTTGAGGATGAGTTCATCAAGTTGCTGGGAGCTCACCTCTTCACCAAACAGACAGTACATGATGTCATCTGGGGCAAACCGAATTCGGCTTTGAAATTTCTTAAGGACCTTCTGAATTTTCTGAATATCAAAGTCAACATTCCAGAACAAGTTGGATTATTCGCTGGGGTAGGTTTGAAGGTAGAAGGGAAGTTGACACGGCAGATGCTCCTGGGCATATATGTACATGTATATGTTCATCAGACAAGAGCTTAGCCCAGTTTCTGTGTTATCGATTGCTTCATGCATGAACCATCTCACGGACAAAGTGCTAATCAATTATGTTCTTAGCTAGTCATCAAACTGTCTCCACGAAGTTGAATGGGGCATTCAGGGTGTAAAAGTGTACCAGTGACAGCATTGACTCTATATAGAGCTTGTGTCGGGGCTCATTGTGACGTCAGTTTTGACCGGCATTCCACCATGCTGACGTCGACAAAAAAGTGTGCCACGTGTAGATCACGTTGTTGTTGAAGTCGCACACTCCACTTGCGCCGACAACAGAGTGCACCACATGGGTCGACGACATCATTTAACGTCAATTTCACTGCCAAGATGGCAGATTTTTCTGTGATGATGTCATCTGCACAAGCTCTACAAGCTGGCACTCAAGCCATTTTCTTTTACATCGTACATGAATACTTAACTTCTCTATTCTGGTTTTCTGTAGCAAAATGGAACAGATGATGGGCTGTACACGATATTTTCTGGAACCGGAGGCACACTTGGTAAACTAAACACCGTGAACAAGTGGAAAGGAAAAAGGTATTTGTACACTTGATGCAAAGATGACCCTTGGTGACAGTGGAGAAGAAAATGACATTTTGTAATCACTGACTTAGTAGGATCTTCAGTTTGCCCTTACAAACACTTGCAGCCAGCCCAAAGGGATCACAGTTACCAGTACCAAAAATAGATATCTATTTTTGCCGGTACTCACGACAGATGGAAAGTGGGAAAGGCCAGGGCATATAGATTTTAACCTAGGGCCTCTAACGTGCCAGGCTGGTGTGTAGAACTTGGCAATGGAGGCTTATCAATGATCAACTTAGGATAAGGCTGGGTATTATGCCTGCTTTGTGTAGGAATTCCTGCAAATTAAGCCTGCTTTTCCTCCAATTACAGCTTATTACCATATTGGCATGGCGATGCTTGTAACATGATCAACGGAACTGACGGCACCCTCTACCATCCATTCGTCGATCAGTCAGAAACACTTTATCTGTTCTCAACAGATATCTGCAGGTGAGATGTTTCTCGCATCAGACAAGATGTCTGCTCCTTATACCTTTCATAGACAGTTGAACCTCTCTATTAAGGACGCACAGTTCCTGTCCTAAGTACCGAGGTCACAATTTACGGGAGTGACCGGTGTGGGACCCAGAAAATCTGGGTGTTTTGGATCAGCCGTTTATTCCTTTTTCAGATCTATTTATGCAACATATGATAGTGACCAATGGAATCATGGAATAAAACTCTATCGGTTTGTTCCCCCTGCGGAGGTCTTTGCCAACCATACTGAAAACCCATTCAATAAAGGATACTGTAACCCCATATGTTATGGAGCTGGTGTCCTAGATGTATCTGCATGCAAAGGTGAGCCCTCATTCACGTTTGTGGATTTAATCTGTGTGACTGGTTGTCAAAATGGCAGCAGGGGGATTCACTCCCTGTTGCCTCAATCCAGATCAGACATGAAACAGATACGGCGACTCCAGTGTCCTCCTGAATAATACACATACTTTTCTACAGCTCATTTACCTCAAGAAGAAAACTGAGGATCCTTGATAGCCTAGTGGTTATCATGTCCGCTTAGCAAGCGGCAGGTTCTGGGTTCGTCCACCGCAGGGGACAGTAAGCTGAGGTGCCTTGTACCTCGTGTCTTTGCAAGGGCAAGTAAAAGACCCCATCCAAGTGAGGAACATGAGCAGCTTGAGATGCCCTCTTCCATACTTACAGGGCCAGTAATGCTGTGGCTTTGGCCCTGATGGAAAAATCAAACACAAATATAAGCCGAGTTACCCACAACTGAGAGAGGCATATTTCATATGGAGAGGCGTTTTAAGAGTTTGTGTCCCGCCAACCGTACATCTATGTCATCCATGCAGAGGCCTGCTCATGTTATGCCTTCATCTCACTACTGGCTATTGTAAAGCCTCTGCTCTCTTGATTTCCAGGTGCCCCTGTTATTATATCTCAGCCTCACTTTTATGAGGGAGCTCCAAACTACATCAATGCCATTATTGGAATGCATCCGAACAAAGAGGAACACCAGACATTCATTGATGTTGAACCAGTAAGTTAATCTCTGTACTACTCTGAAATTTCTCTCATTGAACATTTCTTGCAAGGTGGACACCTCTTTAGGACAGTGAAGGTCAGTCTTTACTTGGTCACTTCTATTCATTTTGACCTCTGTAGCCAAGATACCTCTCAATTAAGGACAATTCAGTCTCCAAAAGCTGTGTATCGATGTTATCCTTTCAGAACACTGGTGCTGTCATGAATGCCGCCAAAAGACTGCAGATTAATATTCTTATCAAAAATATAAGTGAAATAGAGTAAGCTGTTTTGTCATATTAAGTTTTTTTCAGAGTACCGGTATTAATATGACGTCAGATTCTTTGTACCAGTACCAAATGAAATTGTGGATTCCGAACTGTTACGAAGTTCTGCATGGTAATTTCGTCCATCCATGAATGAATGAATGACTTTCAGACGAATGTTCACATTGTCTTTTTTCAGTGATATGTCAAAAATGCCACAAACAATTTTCCCGGTCGCTTGGGTAAATGAAGTAAGTCATTTGAATGAACTATTCTTGATTGTGCAATAGGATTCTGAACACTCTCGCAAGTGAAAAAGGTTGAGTTGTATTGTGATTGTATGTTTCAGTTCTTCTGGTCCCTGGGGAGCTGACACCAAACCACAGATCCCCGTCATGACCCTGCCCACTCCAGTCACATTGGACTGTCTTTCCCTTGGCATACCAGACATGTACTACCCACGGCCCTGGTGGATGGCACCCTCCCCCTTTCAACAGAGCTCACACACCGTCATCAACAGACTACAGGCCATCAGTCCCTGCCCTCCCTTTGGGAAGCCATAAATTAACATGCTTTTTGTGGAGATATTCTGGTGCAAAATACTAAAATTTACTTCTTTTCAGACGGCTAAAATAGATAAGCCAACCGCAGACAAGTTCAAAGGAGAAGTGATGGTTCCTATTATAATCACCCAAGCTATCCAATATGGCTTGCTCGCACTTGGCTTTCTGATTCTTTTGGTGGGAATAGCGTACGCATCGAGAAAGAGAGTTTGTCACAAGAAGAAGGTAATATTTTTGTGTACGCCATATGTGCTGGACGACTCGGACAGTGCCACTGCTTCAACCCCAAGACAATTTTTCAGGGCAGTTCTCTCTCAGAAGATTTTAATATTTCTGAGATACTTCCTGGCCAACAATGATGAAAAATTATTGGTTGCCATGAGTAGCGGGAGATTTGGAACCCCTGCCTCCATAAAAGATAGGCCTGGGGAGCGCGGTGGCATAATAATACGCTATGAAGCGCTATACAGGGTGGTCCAAAAAAAACGGACAAGCATACTTCCACCACCCTCAGTCCCAAACCACTGGTATGAATCAATAGAGAATCTTTCTAGCAGAAAAATAAGACCAAAATACCTCGATTCGGTCCAGTAGTTTTACTTCCAGAGACATTTTTGTGAAGCGAAGTCAGTGGTCCTTAATAACCAACTTAACGGTGAACCGCGAATTCAGCATGATTGATAAAGGGGATTAGTTGTTATGCAACAATGCTCAAGTTTGATTTTCATGTTCTGCATGTACCTGTACTTCATTTTTTGTATGACCTTCCCACAGGATAATCCTTTTGTCAGTGACAAGGCTGCGATGTTGTGTTTGCTCTTGATTGTCCTGTATGGAACATCTCACCAAAGGCCTGGACTTTGCTTTACAAAATAGGGTCTGCAGCACGAACCACTGGACGGAATCGGATTATCTTGGTGTCTTTTTTCTTCTGGAAAGATTCTCCATCCAATGCCATCAGTAGTTTGGGGCTTTGGGTAGTGGAAGTATGCTTGTCCGTTTTTTTTGGACCACCCTGTATAAGAACTCGCCATTATTATTATTATTATTATTCCATAAGTACATTCATAGTAATTCATATTTACTTTTCAGGATGAATATGAATCGCTTAATGGAAGCGTGACACCCCGCGTGACACCGAATGATGACATCTCACCTGTGAATGCATAATTACATGTAGCAGGAAGTCATGAACAAGGATCTCTGTCCATAATGAATTTGAAATGTGAAGGCACTGTGCCATGTGTGACTTGGCACTGAATGACCAGTTTACCGTTCTTGGTTTACTTATGCCGAGGCCAGTGACACAAAAGACTATTCATAGTCCTCGGTGGCTGAATTGCCCAATGAGAGCCAGTCCCACAAGAAAACGCTCATGTGGAGCAGTGCCTTTAGAAGAACACAACTTGAATAATGCAAGCATTCTCATTCCAGCTTTTAAAGCAGCAAGGTGCATTCTGTGTCCATTTTACATGGGATAGCCACTGTGTGTCAATACATGTTTGAAGTTTTCATTTGATGAAGACATCTTTGAGTTTAAAATGTGTTCAATGTTTGTACCAGGGATGTGCTCAGTAGTGTTTCTGATTTTCAAAATGTGTTTATACTGTACCACTAGGTGTGCCTGGTACTGTTAATGATTTTGATTTTGCATAGAAATGTATTTGCTCAGTTACAACGGAGAAGTGCCAGAGATTACCCCAATCCAGGATATTCTCTGAACAACCACGATTATAACTAACAAGAGAGCCTTTCAAATGCAATTCCTTCCAAATTGCATGTTCATGACCAAATTGGAATTAGAAGCGATCTGTGATTCCCTTTATACAGAACTGCAAAGATTTGTTAATGTAAAGGTGTAATTTATTATATAATGTTACTGTGTGTCGAGATCTGCATGTGACACGTATCACATGTTACATGTATGTGTCTTTTGTATGTATGTTAAGTATGACAATTACATACTACCAGGAAGAGATCTCTTCCTGATACTACATGTACATGTGTATGGTGACTATTGCAATGTTTGTACCGGTATGTATTACATGTTACATGTACTTGTATGTATAAAGCACAAATTCCACTTAACATCCAAGAATTTGCCTGTGATGTCATACGCTTGCCTTACATAAAAGATTATGGGTTGTATTTTAGAACAACGTTCCTTACAAATCTACTGTTCTCGATGGTTTTACAATAGACTTAAGGTTGACCTTAACGTTAAGGAACGTTCTATAAATACGACCCTATATGTGTTGTATGTCCATAACAGGTTTTCCACGATTCCAAACGATTTGATAAAGATAAAACCTTGCATTCCTGATGCTTGCTGTGATCTTGCCATGTAAACCTTATTTTGAACATTTAGCTGGATCCAGGGAACATGGGGAATGTTCATCTGGTCACAATGAGAGAGGTAGGCATGTTGTCCTACAAGATTTCACATTCCGCTTTCATAAAGCACAAGACATGTTGGGGGGGGCGATGGTTTTGGTGGGCTTTTGTAATCAACATGTACACTGAAATTTGCTGAATAAAAGCTTATGATTTATGTATAATCTGCTAGTTTGTCGGATGTTTTAAGAGAGGACTGCACATCACCAGCTGGGATAGGCCTTGGGTGACAGCAACTGGCAGTATTCCTCAGTGCCCTGCCATCAAACATGTGCATGAACACAACAATGTAAAGAGCAATACCTTTAGATGCCAACATGGAAACCATATCAACACAGAGGAAAACATACCAAGTACCGGGTGGTACCAGAAAAACATCGGAAAACAACTTCCCGAAGCAAACCTGCCAAGGGATAGGCCTACAGGATTTGGAAGCAACACTGCAATCAGTAAAGAAGAAACTCCACATATTTTCTGTATACGAGTTTAATTCTGTACCGTTTAAATACACTTAATGAGAGGACAGAAAACTGGTCCTCTGGAGCTGATGACTGCAAAGAGGGCAGAACCATAATGGGTAACCCTTCCTGTTGAAGACAAGAGATGGCCCGCTATGTCTTCTGTTTCTTGGTTGGTGGTTCATCTTCAGATATATTCTCACTTGCAGGTGCAGGGGGAACACTTAATCCAGGGATCTGTAAAACATGATTATTGCAATGACCACGAGACCAGAGGTAGGACTTTTGTAAACTGACTTGAATTAGACTCAGAGAAGACTAATGTCAGGACTTACCTCAGGCTTCACTAGTTTCGTACACAGTTTCTGGTGCTGGATGTTCTTTCTGTCGATGCTGACCTGCACTGTGACCGGATCAAACACTTGTAGCTTGACGCCGCTGTCTGACAGTTGATAAGCCTCCTGAAAGACATGAATGAAATGGTCCATGGACCATGTGCTCACTGGGTTGGACATAATAGTCTAATGACAGAGGGAGGTACACATCAGTTATGAGGAATCTGGGTCAAGTCATTCCCAGGTAGGACTTTGATGATTTTTGGGTTATGCCACCTGGCGGCCATATTGGATGTCCGATCGGGCTGGAACTTCACATGCACATAAAGGTCATCTGCAGGGGGCCACATAGCACATTGGAGCACTTTGGGCCAAATCGTTCCTGAGTTACAGCACTTTGATTATTTTCGGGTTACGCCACCTGGCGGCCATATTGGATGTCCGATCAGGCCGAAACTTCACATGGACATAAAGGTCATCTGCAGGGGGCCACATAGCACATTGGGGTGCTTTGGGTTAAGTCATTCCTGAGTTACAGCACTTTGATTATTTTCGGGTTACGCCACCTGGCGGCCATATTGGATGTCCGATCGGGCCGAAACTTCACATGGACATAAAGGTCATCTGCAGGGGGCCACATAGCACATTGGAGCGCTTTGGGTTAAGGCGTTCCTGAGTTACAGCACTTTGATGATTTCCGGGTTACGCCACCTGGTGGCCATGTTTGAAGTCAAATCAGGCCGAAATTTGACATGCATGTAAAGGTCATCTAGATGGAGGTAAATATCAAATTTGAGCACTCTGCGTCAAGCCGTTCCTGAGTAATAGCACTTACTTGATTTTCAGGTTACGCCACCTGGCGGCCATATTGGATGTCCAATCGGGCCGAAACTTGGTATTTTTTAAGGTACCCCTCCAATGCATGTTTATGCAAGATATGAAGTTGCTCGGTGAAATAATGACAAACTGTGGCAGGTTCGTCACTTTTGTCGAACTTTGACCTCTGTGACCTTGAAAAGTAGGTCAAATCAAAAACCCGTTATATATGTTATGTATCCTTATTAGCTACACCTATGATAAAAATTTGAAGATGATCTAGTCATTAGTTCAGGAGTTATTGCACTTTTTGTGTTTTTGGTTTCCGCCACCTGGTGGCCAAACTGAGAGTCGAATCGGACCGAAACTTGGTGTCGTGGGTCATCTGACCTAGGGGTATATATGTACCAAGTTTCAGATCAATAGCTCCAGCGGTTACGAAACGTGCCCTGCTAACGGACGACGACGGACGACAGACGCTGCACCATCGTAATAGCTCACCCCAGTGAGCTAAAAATACAGGCTTTAGTTGACACTCTTGAGGTAAGCAGCTCAGAACACCAAACACAGAGCTCATTAGTTTTCTTACCGAAGTAGCCATGATAACCTCATGGTTAATATCACGCCCACTGAGCAAGTGCAGGGCCCAGGTTCACTTCCAGCCCGGGCCATATGGGATTGAAGTACATGTACTTACATCTTCATTGTACACGAAGGAGACTTTACACTGGTCAAGAAATATGGTCCCTTCCAAACCATATTTGGGAATGATAACTTGAATTGCGTTCTTTCTCACAAAGAGGATATAGGCCTCTTCATCCTGGACTCTCTTCTTGAAGAACAACTGGAAAGGAAGGAGAACGAAATTGTTGTACATGTATGTCTGTCGATTTAGTAGCAATCATTCAACAAGGGCATCTGCAATCAAACTTGAATGGCGGCACTGACCTGTGTATGGAGTCCGACCGAGGCCCTGCCGGCATACTGAGCCATCTTGTGACGATAATTCAGATTATTACAGCAGAATTGAGTCTTGTGTTTGTCCAGCAGATCAGGATATGAGGAGTCGGCACCAATGGCAACGGCGAGCAGACGATGAACAATGATGTCAGAATATCTGAAAATGTCAGCAATGGGAAGCAGTTGATCATCCAAAGAATGACTTAAGTCATGGCCTCCACGCCGCCATGGATGACGTTGTGGTATGCACTTCTCCGTGAGGTCGCACTTTATGACATTCTAGGCTGGACCACTACATGTAACTACTGATGGCCTCTAACGGCAGGAAAGTCTCCCACTGGCAGTCTTTACCTTCGAATTGGAGATGTAAAATGAGTGTAGATAGGCGTCGCCAGCCCATAATGACCAAACTCTTCCTTGGCCAGCATCCCACTGCTGAAGTATACCGCTTGCATCATGCAGCGTGTGGTCATGATTCGAAGGAGCGTATTGAAGTATGGATTATCTGGGATCACTGCAGCATTCAAGGAATCCGCCAGCTCTCTTCCACTTTCGACCTTGAGAGTGAAGCCCTGAAAGAAAAGACAGGAGCGAGTAGAGAGATGACAGTTACACTGGTTGAATCCTTAGGGATTCCTTTAGTTTTTCTCACACAAGTTGGTGCTCAATGGGCAACTCATTTCAATAGCCATCCGTCAACTTTCCATGCAATTTTTCCTACCAAAACTCAGCAAGGCACAAACCTTTATCGCAGCAGCCTTGATAACGGGCTCAAAATTTGATATCGGTGGTGCAGGATGGCGTCGTAGGAGTGCGCAGTCCGGAAACTCTTCCAATGTCTTCTCAGCCGCGGAGATGTTTGCCAACAACATGAACTCTTCAACCATGGAATTTGTATCTCTGTAAAACGAAAATTTGACAATGTACCGGTACGTTATCTACCAGAACACAAGCCTACCGGTAAATACTTCTTTCTAAAGTTTTTCAGTAACCTACCTCAGCTCCTTGGATTTGACATCAATGGGATCGTGCGTCTCGCTATCCACTTCGAATCGAATTTCTGGAGAGGCGAGGGTCAAAGCACTGAAATAGGGAAATGAATCCAATAGATTCGTCTTGCTGTCATTGCCATCACCACCATATAGCAGTAAGTGAGCAAAATATGTTTTTCTAACCATTTCTACAGCAGTAATACTCAGCAAAACTCCACTTCATGTCATTTCCGCAAGACCCCTACAGTACCAACTCACCCATTTTCTATTCGTTTCCTCTTCAGTATCTTTGCCAGTCTGTTCAGCCCCCTGAGGCCCTGAGTCAGAGGGTCCTTCTTATTCTCATCGTCAATGAGTAACTGAGCTTCAGCATACGTCAAGGATGCCTTGGAATGAATCACACTCTTGGCAAATTTGACATTGACGATTTCAGCTTCGGCAGTTACCTCCCAAATGATGGAGAAGGCAAACCTGAAACATGGTGACAAATACGTCTGTAAACCTGGCCTGCCGGGGAGAGTGCAATAGAGATGAAATGGTCCATGGACCATGTGCTCACCGGGTTGGACATAACAGTCTAATGACAGAGGGATGAGCAATCTGGGTAAAGTCATTCCCGAGTAGGTGCACTTTGGGTCACGTCGTTCCTGAGTTACAGCACTTTGACGATTTTCGGTTTACGCCACCTGGCGGCCATATTGGATGTCCAATCGGGCCGAAACTTGGTATTTTTAAAGGTACCCCTCCAATGCATGTTTATGCAAGATATGAAGTCGCTTGGTGAAATAATGACAAACTGTGGCAGGTTCGTCACTTTTGTCGAACTTTGACCTCTGTGACCTTGAAAAGTAGGTCAAATCAAAAACCCGTTATATATGTTATGTATCCTTATTAGATACACCTATGATAAAAATTTGGAGAAGATCTAGTCATTAGTTCAGGAGTTATTGCACTTTTTGTGTTTTCGGTTTCCGCCACCTGGTGGCCAAGCTAAGAGTCGAATCGGACCGAAACTTGGTGTCATGGGTCATCTGACCTAGGGGTACATATGTACCAAGTTTCAGATCAATAGCTCTGGCGGTTACGAAACGTGCCCTGCTAACGGAACACAACGACGACGACGGACGACGGACGCACAACCATTGTATAAGCTCACCACGGTGAGATAAAAATGCAACCTGACAGTCAGCACACGAAGCAGAAAACCAGTGTCTTATGCTCATCACACCACCTCAGATAAATAACTTAAGGTAAATGTCTGGGCCCAGTTGCATAATCAGCATTTGCACTAATGTTGGTGTTAACCCCCAAACGCTGGCTTTTGTAATGGCCTTAACTGACGAGTTAACACCAGCATTGAGATAGCACCAATTTTAGTAACTAAATTGATTGTGCAACTGGCAGCTGCTCTACTAGTAGGGCAAGACATCACCCATCAGTACTCCCAAAACTGATTTTCACCACATACAATCTTTGATAAGATAATGAAGTAGAGGGTCTCAACTTACCTCTCACCATCAGATCTCAATGAGCAAAGATTTGAACTGAGCAACTCTGGGACCATGTCGATTCTCTGAAATAGAATCAAATGCCATGTCAACATCAACTGTGCACTCAATTTCAGGGTTAAAGTTGGGAAGTGACTGCTGGGACATTGTTCCAGAATGTGTTGTCATGGAGCCAATCATCACCTGATGCCAGTCAGTATTAAGTTTAAGAAACCCAAGCTTACCTTGTCACAAAGATAAACAGTTGTGCCTCTGCTCATTGCCTCCTTGTCCATTGCATTCCCTGGACGGATGAAGTGTGATACATCAGCGATGTGTACTCCAACCTGAAGGGTCCAAAATGAAGAACCACATACAAGCATTGCAGGTGAGAGAACTGGTGTGCAAGTATACCTCTTACAAGCACTGAACGGTTTTACCTTCATATCAGCAATGGCAGACAGAAAATCAGAGGAACTATATACAATGTACCACCAAAGGTGTATCCCCATTTCGCCTACCCCCATTTCGCCTACTCCCCATTTCGCCTACAAAAACTCCCCATTTCGCCTACTCCCCATTTCGCCTACTCCCCATTTCGCCTAAGAGACAGTTCGGTAAACTGACCCAACAGAACGCTGAGACCAACTCACCTCAAAGTTTCCATTCTCCAGCTCATGACAATGAAGAGCATCATCGATGTCAGTACATCCAGGAGGATCCACGCTGCAGATGTACAGATCGCGAAGATCAAGTCGTTTCTTTCGCTCCTCATCGCTGATGACCCAAGGCATCTTGGGAAGAAAGCTCTTGACAGCTTCAGAGAAATCTGAATGGGGTACGTCGTGCTCGAGCAGCAGGACTTCATTTTCTGTGTCTTTATCGCCGATCTCGCCAAGTTTCTTTACAAAGTGTCCCTAGAAAGAAACATTTCTGTCAGAATCGAACATGCAACAAACATGTGACAAAACTGATATCTCCTCAATGAACTTCAGACAACCTCGCTGACATGTCATGTCAAAGAGTACTGACCTGTAGACCTCATCATGTTACCATGGTTACCTTACCTGTGGATATCTGGAGTTTCTTGGCCATGCATCAATGGCGACAACTATCCTCATCCCCGCAAGAGCAGACGCCTGCCTTGTTTGGATTCGTATTTTTGGAATGCGCCTTTCAGCGGCCACAAAAAGATGATGCAGGGCCTCCTTGATTGGACAGGGCTGTAATATCCCACAATACTGACGCCACTTCCTCCTGATGATGCCGACAATGCGGCCACTGGGGAGCTTTGTTGTTGGGACTTTAGGTGTCTTCTTCTTTAGCTCTTGGTCCTAGATGACGAAGGAAGCTGAGAGTTACTCATCAACCTCTGACTACTCATAATCTTCAGCACAACTGCTTAAAATACAACTGCCCTCTGATGGTAAAAGGCAGTACTTCCACTCGTGGCCAGTGGGAGTATGGTTCATTTGATGTAAGAGCCATACTGTACACTGCAGTGTACTTGGCAGTACACAACAGAGCTATTACTTCTATCAGCCATCATCCTGCTGATCACAAGACCTACTGCGTTTTATCATTGGAGGGCACACCAGGCGCAAAGATCGCCAGTGGGAATCAACACTCTTAGGATGCAATCTTTGGCCTAAGTTATCATGCAGTCTCTGAATCCTTCAAGAAATCAGGATCAAGCTCCTTCAAGACCGTCATGAAGAAAAGCCTGGCTTTGAAACTGAAATTTGCCACTGAATTAATTACAAACCTTATCAGTGACATCTTCTTGCTCATCTTCATTACGATCTTCCATCATCATCGATGAGGGACAACTCCATTCAGACTCTGGCAGCATTTCTATTGCCACGATATCATCCTGCACGGCTCGGTTCAGGTTCTGGGATCCTTGGATGAAGACCTGGGACAAGGAAAGAAACAGTCACCTGAAGAATTTTATTCGTCCAAATCTTCCATCAAGTGCTCAGCCTTAGATACAGACCATACGGGGGGGGGGGGGGGGGGGGG